>JAODUK010085803.1:0-65235 GCA_027564635.1 Typhlichthys eigenmanni
AAAATAACACAACACACAGCCATTAATGTCTAAACCGCTGGCAACAAAAGTGAGTACACCCCTAAGTGAAAATGTCATCAGCAAATTTGCACTGTTCTACAAGCTGTACAATCACTACTTTACATTGCAGAAAAGTAATTTATTCATTGTTGTCACATGAAAACATATATATACTTTTGTGAGATACTGTATATGCATATACATACACACATACATATATATACACACACACACACATACATATATCGAGAACTGGATTATTGCGAATAATGCGCACAGGGCATAGGGAGCAGCTTTAAAATAAATGGATGATATATCAGAAGCATTGTTATTGCTGACGTTATCTGAAAAAGAAAGTTAGGGGAAGGGGATTTTGCAGTTTCCCCGCTCATAATTACAACTTTGTTTGACCATTCATTAGAGTTGACCGATCGATCACTTTCAAACCGAAATTGCGATGAAACAATGAGACAATGCGATCAGCACATCTGACCCAGTTCTTTGTAGCATCAATGGTTGTATAAACGTATGCCGTCCTATTTGTTTGACGGTAATTCTAACTATTAAGTATAATCATGTGAAGGAAAAACTAGTAAAAATGTGAGCAGACTGTATATAGCTCCAATGTAATGTCAGAGCACCTAGTTCAGCATGTTACGCACAGAAATACAGGGAGTAAGGCCCAGTGCTAAACAAGTCATGACTCAGATGTATGAAGTAGGTGGGTCGCTAAAGGTGTGATAAGACTGCAGCACTTCCTACAGTCACATGACAACTTATGGGAGGTCAGTAAGCTTGACTTACAACAAATACGGTAAGCCTCGTCCTGCATAATGCTTTGTGTCATGTGGGGTACTAGCGAGAAAGGTCAAAGTTCTCATTCCACTGTCTGCATCACAGTCCTTTATCTAGGCACGTCTCCAAAATGCTTTTTGTAAAACATTAGCCAGGTCTCCAGTCTGTTGTGTGCGCCAGTGCTAACAACACTAAAGCCCTTATCGTCTTAAGTTTCTTCACATAAGAGCTTATTTCTTCATCATGTACCCAAATTAAAATTACACAGACAGACAATCAGGCCTAATGAGAACTGCACTTGGTAAACCTAATGTATATATAAATTTTTTTTAAAAAGCCACAGTACCAGGCAAGGCTAGTACAAACTAATTCAACAGGCCATGCAGGAATCCAGTCTTAACACATTGTTACTGGCCAACAGTAAGTCATCACACTATATGAGAGGCATAGCCTAATGACTGCTCACAAACCCCCCTCGTCAAATGATGATTGCCAATTGCATGACATGAAATGATGAAAAACTAGCGCAGACAGTTTCCACAGGGGGAAACAAACAGGGTACTAGTGTCCTGGGTGTTGACAAACCGATTCCTAAAGGCAGGCAATGCAGTCACTGCAATAATAAAGAACAGGTCAAAGAAAGTTCACACACAAAGTTGTATGAGTGTGTGTGTTCTTGTGTGTTAGGAGGAGGATATAAGCTGAAGAATGTCTCACCCACTAACAGGCCCACCCCACCCCATCCACTAAAACACACATCACCCCCTTCCCCCAAACAGCTCTCTCATTCTCTCAACCTTTCGTTATACCCTTGACTTTACCTTCATAACAAGTTTAGTAGTAGACTGCCACAAGATAGAAGCCATGAAGATAAGCACATTAACACTATGCACGACTCACTGGCTGAAGTGCCGTCAATAGGCGAATGAATGCTGCATTCAACCTGCAATAAAGAGATACACTTCTCTAATCAGTGGACACGCAGGGATTCCATCAACTTTTCTAATCAGTTGTCACTCAGGGTGATATCTGATAACAGTCTGCAAGTCTTTGAGAACTAGACTTAACATGGTCCACTACGCCTCTTAAGGATCAAGCAGCAGACAATAGTTGATATTCTAATGTTGACTCCATTGCATATGCAATATTACAAATCACCGGCTAGACATGAACAGCTTCTAGATGCCCAGCCTACTGCAGTGACTAGGCCTACAGCTCAGGTCTCTCTCTAATGAACAAGAGCTGGACAACACTGCTCAACATTAACCAGGTCTGACTCAATCACACGGCCATACGAGTTGTCTGGCTGAGATTCCACTACTAGCTGCTGTTGAAGTGAAGATCGCAAGATGGGTATTGTAGTATTAGAAAACTGTTGCAGACTTCAAGCTATAGTCCGCGTTACCCTCCTCTGGGTTCCGCTGTCAGGTCAAGGCTGTGGTTCTCAGGTGAGCAGTGGGGGGCCCCTGGTCAAGGCCGGGGCTGTGGTTCTCAGAGGTGAGCAGTGGTGGGCTCCTGGTCAAGGCCGGGGCTGTGGTTCTCAGAGGTGAGCAGTGGGGGGCTCCTTGTCAAGGTCGGGGCTGTGGTTCTCAGAGGTGAGCGTTGGGGGGCTCCTGGTCAAAGCCGGGGTTCTCAGGAGGCGACCGGTGGGGATCTCCTGCAAGTTGTGTGGCAGCTGGAAGCAGGCTAGCCGTGGATGAGAACAATAGGGAAGAGGACAGAGGAAGAACCAAGCAGCACGAGCCTGAAATAGGACAAAACCACTGAGACACCCCCCTCCCTCCCCCACCCACAGTGCTTGGCTCAGCACAGTGGACCAGAGATGTATCCGCACCCCCTCCCCATGCCTTCACTGCAGTTCAAACATGCAGGCAGGGAGACTGTCAAGACGGAGGAGAGGTGACAGGAATGATAGAGGCATGGGAATATGGTGTGTCTGTGGGTGTGTGGAAGTGGGAGGAGCATGAGGGAATTGTGACAGGTGCCTGAAATCATAACATATTTAGGCCGGATGTTGCAGACGTTTAGATTAATATTCCACGTGTTTGAAACAAATACGTGGATTAATTAGTCATGGGGTGCATTTGGGGAAGAAATTATCATATTCCTTTAAAAAGCAGCTGTACGCACGCACACGCACGCACGCACGCACATGCACGCACATGCACGCACATGCACGCACATGCACGCACATGCACGCACATGACTCTTACTCTGTAGCTCTTTCATCCTTCCCCCAATTGTCACCCTTCCTCTCTGTAGATATGCTGCCCTCCCCTAGGCTGCTGTTCCCAGCCTGCCCCTGTCCGCACATGGCCCTGGCTCTTCCTGTGTTGCGGCAGTGTGATGTCACCACCGGGGAGCTAATGTTCAGGGGCCGTATTACAGAAACTTCACAGGGCCATGGAAATAACACTAATTCATCCGCCTTAAAGTTAAGAGCCCATCATTTTGTTTCCTTCTATTTTATTGGTTTAAATTCATAATATATTTAAAAGAAGTGCTCCGTTAGATAATCTGTTAAAAGGAAGTAGCGTCGGTTGCTATGTAACAGGACACACGATGTTGGATTGGGTGTTTAGGATGTCCTAACTAGAGATAAGATAGGATGAAGGTAGATAGGATTTGCTTCTGTAATATCAAATTGGGAAAATATCCTATTTTTTTCATCCAATCCTCACTCATGTCTTATGATAGGATGTTTCTGTAATATGGCCCCAGGATCCTTAGGGCACTGCACTCCTCACACACACACAGTGTAAGGCTGTCCCTTCTGTATAACTGTAGGTTGTCCCTTCTATATTAACTGTAAATTGTCCCTTCCTTATAACTGAAACAGGGTACCAGTGAGAACACTGGTTAAGAGACTATGGCAGGGCACCAAGCATGCACCATGTGTGGTGTGGCATCATCTATTTAACAATAACAACAATAATAATCCCTTCCTTCACTGGACAGTAAATTAACTGTTGTGGAAACTAGTGTAGGGGCAGGGCAGCGGTTAGCAGCAGCTATTGGTTATGGTGGTGGTTAACAATGTTGGTGGCATGGTGCCATGGTTTCAATCCCTGACACGCCTAGCCTACCTGTATGCATCCTTGAGCAAGATGCCTGATAACTTGTAACTCACTGGAAGTTTCTATGGATGAAGAGGTCTGCTAAAGTCACATTAATGTGCAATAATGGAAGGCAGCTAAAGCAATACACACAAAGGGGGGGGGGGGGGGTCAACATTATGGGAGACTGGGGATTAGAAGTGTGAATTGGCCTTTGGATCTAAAGTAGACTATGGCTCAAAACAGAGCAAGGTAATAAAAGCTTTCAAATTGACCAGTAACTCACCTGTTCCAAGAATGCAGTGAAAATACTGTTGTGTCACACAATAAGGTAAGACCAACTACACATGTATTTACATTAGCATACTATAAGCCTATCATGAACCAGCATCCTTTAAAATAAAAAAAAAGTGTGACCTGACAATGGTCAGCCTCAGTTTTAAACTTGCAATCAGAAAACTAGAGGGCACGTTTTTTCTTATTTTTGACCATGAAAACATTGACCGCTGTGCACATAATTCACACACACACACACTTCTGTTCTATACTATAGCATATTCAAACAATCTAACCGGATCTTATCACCAGTGTAATGTGCCAATACAAATCGCAAAGGTATGTTCAAGATCCACCGACGTTTCATCCGCAGCTCTGCCGCATAGATAGATTTCTTTATTCTCAATGTACAGACATCGAAATTCAGGTGCACTCAAAGAGCTGGCTCAATATAAAAATAGATAGTAAAATATATAAAATATACGTGCCAGTCTACTACCAACAACTAGTGCTAACTGCTTGTTCAGCAGACAGCTGTTTTAAACAATGACATCATACACCCCCAGTAAGAGCACAAACGAGGACATTTGGAAGGACTGTCCTACATCACAGGTGTATACAGGCTTGTCACTGTTTCAAATGTAAAGTGTGCGTCCCAGCTGAAGCAAATATTAATGATCTTTTCGGTTTGTCGTAATAAAGTTTTGGCCGAATATTCCGTTTTCGTCGTTTTGTAACATGTCAAGGAGTAGATCACGTAGCGAGGGTCCAGCAGTGGTCTCTATTCGCAAAGACGCTACCGTAGCAGGGTGTGGTGACTAGCAAAGCAGAAAGGAATGTCTTCGAGAAAAAAATATTATTATTTAGAGCACGCCAATGGAGCAAACAAATAAACCGAAAGCAGATCAAAAGGAATACCAATAGGTATACAATTGAATGTAGTTTGAAATAAGTGGCATTGAAATAAGTGATTGTCATTGGGCAAATTGTTAAAAAAAAAAAAAAAACTTTAGCTGAGAGATTGAATGTTGTGTGCCCGTATCGCACACATAACGCTACTGGTAAATGCTGGTAGGCAAACTCGCGTATAATAGCCTATACTATATCAAACTAGCACATTTACACAGCTATACGACGAGGGTTTTACGGGAGTGTAGCCTACTTTAAAACAATTGTCTCAACTCGACAAGCTGTTGCTACGGATTTGGGATCCTCAACTCAGTGTCCACAACGCATCAGCCATAGCTACTTTCCCTCGAAACTTAATTATAAAGTCGAAAGCTCCTGAAAAATGTATAATAAAACACACGCAAGCCTATATTAAAGTAAATTCTCACCTCTCATAGGGCGTTTTCAAATCCTGGACAACTCCGTCTTTTCTCTTGAGCCGTGTCGCCCTTCCCTGATCGCAGCCAGCTCTAATCAGGGTGTTTGGCAGGAAAGAACGGTGACGTGCCATAATTGATCCCCCCACTATAACCATTCGTTCCTCTACTGTTTGGACTGCAACTTTAATAAAGAGTAATCTTGTTAGGTTTTTGATAACATTGGGTTAGCTGCAATTCTTTTAAGTGGCATATACATGCTTGTCAAATGTTAATGTAAAATGTAAAATGTTGTCTACTTCTGACGCATAATGATCCGCTAAGAAATTAAAAATTAATAATGTACGTCTATGCCTACACTGCCTATTTTAATTGTAGGTTATATGATATTAGACAAAACTACCGAATTATGCCAATTGTTATTTTTCTATTATATAAAACAGTTATGAAAAAGAAAGTATAGGCTTATCCTGAGCTTCCCGCAAATTTAACAGGGGAACAATTTTCTCACACCACCTGAACTGACCTACACAAATCCCTCCCATAAAAGAGTTTGAGATTCTTGCGCCTCCACGCCATTGGCTAAATTCACAGTTCTACCGTTAGAAACATGTACAGCCATGCCCATTTACTGTTAAATAATGACATCATAGTGGGAAGGGGTCTCTGTCCTATAGTTCTCATAGACATGCATAATTTACTGAGCATATATTAATATTTTGTATCCACCAACATTTTGCTGTAGCCTAAATAAAAAATGTAGGCTATGCTACAACTATTTTCATTCTCTGGTTTGTGACTTATTTGTATGTTCCATTTGGCTCTACATATTAAGTAACATTTTTTATAACTTATATTGCTTATTGAATAGGGAAATAGGTGTATGTTAGTCACAGCGTTATTCCTTATTCAATGCTGTCTAAGTGGCATTCCATCCAAAAGGTCACACAGGAAATCACATAAAAGGGATTTGCCACGGTTTTACAATGTCATTACTTCATCCTAACCATGTGCTGTATATGCCTACAGCAGCAGCTTTAGGAAAGTGCAAGTAATTAGTAATTATGTAATTAGTCTAGAGTATGAAATATGTGTGGATGTGGCTATCTATTTAAAAGAAGCCAAGTGCCACCTCCCAGTCCTGACAGTATTCTATTTATGTGTACTGTCTATGAGGGGGAGCTGTTTGCTTTTGGATGCATGCTGCATGAGTATATGTATGAGAAGTTGATTATTGTATTGCATGCTAATTCTGTAGGCAGGACAACATTAGTGATTAAATAATGTTTATCAAAATGGCCTATCTCTCACACCAAAGACAATTTGATGTTAAAACAAATGAATAGTCTTACCATATACCTTTACATACATTTGTCAGCAAATACAATTCAGGTAACTGAAATTATCTATTGATGCTCTGCTCTCTCAGCCTTATACGTTTCCCTCTCCAGTCAATGCAGACAAGTGAACAGTGAACACAGAATGGGACAATTGAGAACTATTGAGTCAGTAGAAGTTCCCCAGTACAAGTTTAGAAAAGAGGGATGTCCCTATCATGGTCATTATTATTTGGGAACAGTGACACCTAGTGGTTTTATTGGCTCAGCACAGCTACATTCCAGATGCCACATATCAACGTGGTGGCAGAAAATGTATGAATGAGGATGAGGATGAAAAGAAAGAAATCTAAGCCAAAGCCAACCCATCCTCCACACCATCATGAAATCAGTAGATCAGAATTCACGTTCAGGTTAACCAGTGCAATGGGATGAAAAACACATGCACATGATTAACAGCATCATGCTATACCCCCATTATTCCCTCACTTGCATTTATCTGCTCATAGTGGTCAAATATTCTACCACTTCTGACTTGACCTAGGTTGAATAGCATGGCATGACATGGGACTAAATATAGGTCTGGTTACATGTACATATCTATATACAGTATATATATATATATATAATAAAATGTAAAATCTCAAGAATAATATGTCTTCTGTTTGTGCTAGCCACTGTTTTGAACACTTTTGTTATTCCTACTTTTGTTATAGCCTGCCTCAGTAAATCTGCATTTGAATCTCATTCACTACAATACTGTAGATTATGACTTTTAAATGCAGTTAGACTCTTTGGAAACTACAGTACATGTTATTTTGCGAGGCTTTAAAATATAAATGTATCTATGTTCATTGCTGCAATATACTTTCATATATCATATAGGACATATGTAAGACATACTTGTGGTGAGAAATGACTTCATAAAAATAAACTCGAGTTAAATTGCATAAGAGAATAGGAGCTTGTTCCCCATTCCCTAAACTGTATTTAATCATACCCCATGGTGTCTTTTCTTTAGTGTGCTAGTCTGTTGAGTAAAAGACACTATTGGGAGCACGAAAAGATTAACTGAACCCCCTTGTTACATTTCAAAGAAAGTGCTCCCAAATCGACGGCTCTGCAAATATAATCATTATTCTCATGCAGGTGTTGCCACTAAAGAAAGACAAGGTTTTATGTGCAAGAGAGGAAGGAGGAGGGTTAGAGGGAGGGGTGGATGGAGACTATAGCAGGTATGAGTGAAAGGTTGAAGGAGAGGAGGCATATATTAATGGACCCAGTGCTGTCCCAGAGGCAGCCAATACAAGTGGACTGAATCACTTTCTGTGAATGCTCCTCTTTCCGCAGAGATGTCCCTATAATCCATAGGGAAACGTAGCTCCATCTGTAGGTACAAGACAAATGGATCTGACTTCTTTCTGTCAAGGCAATTCAAAGCTGAATGAATGTGAGTCCAAGCAAGGCATTTTCTGCGAAGCAGCCCTTGTTCACGGGGGCTTGAAAAACAATTGCCCCACACTTGTACAAGCTTTACAGGGATGAGTGTCCAAGGTGGACATAAAGATCCGAAACTCAAAAGACAGCAAATGTATCATCCTATTTCACCAGTGTCTGATAGCAGCTGTGCTGCTCCAATATGTAAAGCTAAAGCCATGCATCTGTCAAAGCCCACTAATCCAGTTTCTGCCCCGGGTGCAAGTAAAGGGGGTCAGTGTCAAGTGGTCTAATGCTTTAGAGTGCAAGATGCAAAAACCTGTATGATTCTATAGGTTGGCCCTCTCTCCGTATGTCTGTCATTATCTCATTCTCTCTCCAGTAACTGTGCCACGTATGTAGCGTGCAAATGGACAATGCATTTGCATAAAACTTTTTTCCTCATCCTCTATACAGAGAATTTGTGCCTGATCTTTCCCTGCATCAAACCCAAAGCTGCTTGTGAGATTTACTGAAGGCGAGATGGTGCTGCTAGGAGACAATACACACACAGAGAGAGAGAGGATTAAAAAATAGGAGAGGAAGAGAAGAAAAAAAGATTCATGTTCCGGAACAACGTAATCCCAGATTGTTATGGCTGTTATTTTCCAAGAAAATCCTCTGGATTATGAGCAGCTGTGGCATCATAGCGCTGGTATCTCATTGTCTCCAGACTGCAGCGGATGACAAACTCAACCTGTGACCTTGCTGCTCAGATGAATAAGCATAAGTCAAGAGAGACGGCTGTTTGTGTGTGTGTGTTTGGGGAGAGGGGGGTGGGGGGTAAAGTCCTGAGTTTCTAAGGGTAGCCATGATCTCTGTCTATGATGTGAACTATGCTAACATCACTGTTGGCTTTCTTTGGTATAGTTGAACAATATAGTTTACATTTAAAGGTGCTGAAAATGTCAAATGTCACATCGTTATTTTATTATTTTACATTTGCTTACATTTAGTAACATATTTCATGTTTAACATATTAACCTTAAAGTATAACTGCACCATAAAATATGTTTTTTGGGCTGTAAACAAAGTAATATGACTGATCTGTTGATCTGATGAGACCCATCAATGCTGGTGTTAATATTGACATTAAGTGTAACTGCACCCCAGCTCTGAGCCTGACTCCACCCACTACTATGAACTTGAGAAATGCTGAAACCGAGTGGAGGGAGGGGAGGGGCTGAGAGGGGGACCCCAATTAACACCATTAACATTTGAATTTGTTGACCTACTGTATAAGAGCAGAGTGTACAGTTGAAAACCAGCCAGGTCATGGGGTGATTTTTCACAGACATGACAATGTGCATCAGGCTCAGATCTGGGGTGCAGTTACACTTTAATTTTAACATACAAACATGTGAAATCCTGCTGTTTGATCTAATCTGGCACTGCAGTAAAAAGAAGCAAATCGCAATGGCACCATGGAAGACCGCGTTTGGAAAAGAAAAGATGGAGGGTCTCCGATTGGGTGGACATGTCATCCTCATGGTCTGTTAAGAGTGAGCCAGACATGTATGTCTGATAAATTAAGGACGGTCTGTTCCATAGAGGCCCATGC
This sequence comes from Typhlichthys eigenmanni, assembly GCA_027564635.1. Classification (NCBI taxonomy): domain Eukaryota; kingdom Metazoa; phylum Chordata; class Actinopteri; order Percopsiformes; family Amblyopsidae; genus Typhlichthys; species Typhlichthys eigenmanni. Next base: position 9,827 of record JAODUK010085803.1, read on the forward strand.
GAGACAGCAGGTGCTTTGTCCCCAATGGAGTATTCCTATTGTCCCATTGTCCCATCACTGGCCACACGTGGCTGGGATGGGAGGAGAGAGCTACACAGATCTACTGCACTGAGAACAGAGGAGGACAAGGAACTATGTGTTGACACCATTATTTCCATTTCCTCCATGACGCAATGTGGCTCCGTGATTGGCTGTGACGCATGCTACTGTCGTGATCAAAGCAGTGTACTGGACTGGGAGAGCATTTGCCGCTTAACACTTCTGAGAATATTTCGTTATAGCTAAAGGCTTTAAGATTCTTAGTTCACACAAATGTTTGAGTTATATACTGTATCACCCAAGTGACTGTGTGAACTAGATTGTCTTGCATGTTTTTGTGTGTTATCAGTATCTGTATGGCGTGTATGGAAGTGGATAGGCTACATGGATTATACATACAGTATACACATTATATGTAGTGTATGGAAGTGGACACAAGGATAGTTTATTATACTACAATATTTGATACGTGGAAAACGTCTTGTATTTAGATTTTTACATGAGAATAACCTGCTAAAACAGTATTAGTTGAACATTATCTGACTCAATGTGGCCTGCATGTAACAACTCTAATCATCTTTTTTTTATTTTTAAAGGAAGAACAAAGTGAAAGTGGAGCAGTGGAAGCTCTTTGTAGAAGGTTAGTAATGGAATTTTAATGGAGCCAACCGTAGAATAGCTAGCACTAATGAGAGACGAGTCTCACGCAAAGCTCATCTAGCTTTCATGCTCCTATGCAATGCTATCAATTAGCAATGAGGTTGGAGATTGAGCCTTCATGCTTAGTATCGACGTCGGAATTTGTCCGTTTGAACAGATACAGCTTTGAGTGAAAAATAGGGAAATCGAGTAAGTAATTTATTGAGAAAAGTTAAGCTGCCATGTAAAAAATAAAGAAGATGACCAACTGTCACGATGTGACGCCTTTAAGGGGTTTGTAATCCGAAGGCTGCGGATGAGATGTGAGCAATACATACAGGTGACTCCCTGGGGGGTTGTGATCTCGCCAGGGAGGAAAACGGTATAACAATCAAACAATGAGGAAGACAAGAAAGCCTGCCATGGAGAATGTCAGAGGAGTGTGAGATCAGGAGCTGCCATCCAGATGGAGGACACAACAGCAGCCATGCAGCGAGCGACAACAACAGTGACAGCTACACCTTCCAGCGGCTGCCTTTCATATGCTAATGCTGGTATTAGCGCCTGCCAATGCTGCACAGAAGTTTGTGTGTGCGTGTGTGTGTGTGTGTGTGTGTGTGTGTGTGTGTCTTTGTGCAGATACTTGTGTGAGGTTGGGTTGTGTGTACTGTATGTGTGGGGATGTGTGTGGTGTGTTTTATTATAATTATTATTTTTTTATTGTGTGTTCTGCTTGGAATCAGAGTCACACCTGTTAAATAAACAATGCCAGCTGGTGTTATATGTATTTTTATTTCATGTCCATAGTGAAAGGATAGACATGTAATAAACATGTAATACACATGTACTACACATGTAACCACTTACATATGTTGTGTTATGTGTTTCATACCACCCTCTTCAATGCAGATTCCATATACTAGTTGGTGTTTGGCAAACTTAACTTAAGGGAAACATGGAGGAATTACATCTGATTGCATGTTGGCTGTACACTTATTAAGGCCAATGAATAGCTGAATGGTGTGTAGAGATGCTGTTAACATAGCACAGCATAGACAATACCCAATCCTAAACAAAGAACATCAATTATCCCACATGCCGACAATTGTCCCTATTTCTCCATGTTTTGCTAATTTACCATTCAGCCCAGAAATGGAAGGAAATATGTTCCCTCCCACGTATGGGAATGTGATTGAGCTATTATGCAGTGTGTGTGTGTGTGTGTGTGTGTGTGTGTGTATGTGTGTGTATGTGTGCGCGTGTAGGTGTAGGTGTGTGTGGTGGCACGAAGCATGGTGGTAACATGGTTTCTAGATTTGTATAGGAATCTCAGTGTCAGAAATGTACCAAGAAGTCTGATTAGCACCTTTCCAATCTGGCATTGGGAATCACTAACGTGTGTGTGTGTGCGTGTGTGTGTGTGTGTGTGCATGTGCGTGTGAGAGAATGTGCCAATGTATGTCCATAAATTCCACCAATCCCTGAAGAATTGTTTAGATTTTTGAGTAATTCAAGATCACCATTAGGACTCTGTGTGTGTGTGTGTGTGTGTGTGTGTGTGTGTGTGTGCGTGCGTGTGTGCGTGTGTGTGTCTGTGTGTCTGTTTGCTATCACACAGTGCACATGCTGCGTTTTAAGCCCACTGCAAGCGAGTGGGCCAAATCCCACAGGTTGGACGATCTGTGATTCAATCTTGTTCCCTGAGAGAAGCGCGCCCACGAAAGAGGAAGAGGAAGGGGGAGGGGGAGGGAGGGAAGGGGGGGGGGGGGTGATATAGACGGAGACAACTCTTCGTTGTGTGTGCCATATTAAGAAGATGAAAAGGGCTCAGAGGGCAAGCGACGGAGACAAAGAATGATGGTGAAAGGTTGAACAAAGAGAATGGAGGGGAGGGATTTGGATTTGGGAAGAGTGGAGGAGGAAATTAAAAGAATGAGAGTGAGAGGAGAAGAGCGGTGAATAGAAGATATAGGGAAGGAGGGAGAAACCAGTAATCTGAAATCTTTGTCAGGGTAACGGATTAGCTCACTGGGTGAAATGATAGATGACTGGCAGTGGGATTTCTCTCCCTCTCTCTCTCTCTCTCTTTCCTCTCCCTCTCTCTTTCTTACACACAGACGTGCAATCACGCACCCTCCATGGATCAATTACTCTGTCATCCGCCTGTGCAGCCATACATCATCACCTCGATTACATCTTACACACGCTCACACACACATGCACGGACACACGCACACACACACACACGGTGTCACTCTGGTACCAAACTTAATCATAACTTTACTATACAGGATAAAGTTAATGTGTACTTACAGTAGTCTCTTCAGTGAATGTATGTGTGTGTATGTGATTGTGTTCGTGTTTCCTGTTTATCAACATTATACACATTCCTGATTATAAACTAAACATATTTGCTTTCCTCTGTAATCTCTAATCTCTCTTTTTCTTGCCAGTTACCTATCACTCCTCTGTCAATCAGAAGACAAATCCTTCTCCAACACACACACACACACACGCACACGCACACGTGCACACGCGCACACGCACACACACATAAACAAGCATATTGTAACCAAACCAGTGGAACTGATATCTCAAATGAACTGGTCTGTCTGGTGAAACTTCAGTCTGGACAGACTGATTTAGGGCATCTACGGTTTGTTGTAGAACACCGGCAAAAAAACACACACACACGCACACGCGCACGCACAAATAAAAGGACACACAAAGGTCACACTCTTGAGGATTGTTGCCAGAAGCCTGAAATGTCTTTACACGATACATCTTGATACTACTTGAAGAAGGACAAACAGTGAAATATTGACTCTGTGCTCTCCCCTGTCTCTCCTTGGCTCTGTGAAGTTCAAATTAAATTGAACTCACTTTAGCTGAACTGTGGGCATTTCCCAATAGACCAAAACAACAGGGTGGAGTATGATAGACACCCCACCACACCAAACTGACCTGCCTGTGAGCATCTTTCTGAGTGTATTTGTGCCTATACAGTAGTATTTGTATTGGTGCGAGTGCATATACGCTTGTGTGTGGCTTCTCCAACTGACCTGAGCTGAAGTGCTCTCACCACGAATGACTTTGTCCAGTCAAAGTCATCTATATTCTGTGTATGTTACAGTTAACAGCCCTACAGACAGTGAGTACATTTCTGCCATGCACTGACTTGACTTCATAAATCGGTCGCTAGGGAGCGCTGCTCCTCTTCCACGTCGAGAGTGACACGTTTTTCCACCTTACATGCGACTGAGAGTAGCGAGAGAGCACCCTATGAGTGGTTCAACCTTAAACCCTGTCCGCATCTCCGATCGTATCTCACCTCTATCCCGCCACACCAGGCTTATTTCTGAATTACATGTTCAGCCCGTAACAAAGAAGATAAAGAATCCCTTGTTGGACAACAGTCGTGGGATCACACTCCCTGACTTCAAGTGGAATATTTGATCAATTCAGTCGTTATGGCAACTTGAAGTTTTCCTCCACTCCCGCCGCGCCAAAGAACAGGCGAGAGAGGGACACTATCGGAACTTTCACATGAGCCTTTTTCCACCGGAATAACCTCGAGGTCAGTCCACTGTATTTTACTCCGGGAGGTCGCGTCTTTCACCGGTCCCGTTATCCTCGCCGACTTCGGAGGTGGATTGTAGGGTGTAACTTTACGCTCGATTCGAACCTGAGCGGCCAGTGTGAGAGAGGAGCCGTTTGATGGTATTGGAGAGGGGATGCGAGCCTCTCCTCCGTCTCAGATAGCGGAGCGGCTATGAGGAGAGAAGTCTACCTGCTGGGCTGACATAATAATACACACCGCACCAACAGGTATGGACATTTATATAGCATGTACCTGGAAAAGATAGTCAAATGCCTCTCAAACAGCGTGCTCCCTTGGCCTTGCATAAAGTATACAGTGCTTTAAAAGTGTAGCCAAATGCTACATTATGATTGTGTGTCGTTCACATAGGCCTATTAGTGACTGTAGGCTATATTTGGACAATACAAGTACGTTATAACGCACAGGATGCATTCCGTCCCATCGCGTTAATTTCATAAACATTTTATTTTCTGAAGCTGAAACCGTTTTGCTCATGGGAATTCCGTGCTCCGTACCTTTATGTTAACATCCCTGGTTGTAATGTTTTCTATAATGAGAAATGAATGCGCTTGCTTCAGATATATACTCAACAACCCACGCATGGCTCGTTCTCCTTTCTCTCCTCTGCCTGTCCCCCCGACTCCCCTGTCTCTCGCTCTCTCTTCCTCTGTGAAATGCGCGCACGTAGTGCGAGGAAGCCTGAGACGCGCGCATACAGGCATATGGCGCTGGGTTCAGTGCGCTATTTTGGGCCAAGCTGGGGTGCGGTGGTGGCTAACAGCTGTCATCCGGCTTGTTGATTGATTTTGTGGGTTGTGATATTTTCAGTGGTGCTAATGGGAAATTTGCCTTCCTGTTTCACTGAGTAAATGCTCAGTGAAGAACAGCAACATTACAGTAATACATTACAGAAGAACAGCAGCATTACTGTAATGCGCCGAAGCACTGTTACCCATATTATGTTGTTTAGTGCTTGTGCCGATATCATGCCCACGGGAATTATTTTAAACTGTTTTAGTACAAATGGAAAAGGGGTTGTGGACACAGGATGCCGGCACACTGAACACAATTGCTGTATGGGCTGCATCACAAAATGGATGAATCACCTCTCATATATCCAGTGACTGGATGGCAGCCTACTTGCTTGGTGCTGATAAGGACATGGCTAAATTGGCAATTGACCGATCCCAAGCACCGCCCTTTTTCACCTGTCCTCCAATAACAGTTGAGCTTTTTTGAACAACCAACCTAGTTACAGTAACTAGGTGGACAGGTGAGGCTAATTTTGAATCGTCCTCGGTTCAAACCAATGCTCAGAAATACTACATGTTGGTTGGGTATTGCTAGCATGACATTGCATGTGACGTGCAATGATGACTTGTGTGAACTCTCTATTCTTCTCTCTGCAGAGATCATAGGGTCATACCTCCCTCTATGTTGACACACACTCTTGGGCAGTAGCATTAAAACACAAGCTGCAGTGACGTTGTTTATGTTTTAACACCATTTATGTTTTCCTCGCCAGTCTGGTGGCGAAAACATAAATGGTGTTTATCTGGCGCTTGATAAGCGGGTCGAAGGAAGAGTTACAGCCGCGGTGATTCGTGAGGTCACACGTTCACGGGCCTCTGGCTGACGCCAGGCCCCAATGTGGTTGCATTGTCTGCAGTATCGTTAGTTACACCCTTGGACTGTAGGCTATACTGTACCTTCAAGGGTCCAAAAAAAATGTTTATTTTCCAGACTCTCTCTCTCTCTCTCTCTCTCTCTCTCTCTCTCTCTCTCTCTCTCTCTCTCTCTCTCTCTCTCTCGCTGTCATTTTGCATGAGCGAGGCGTCAGCAGCGGGAACGAGGAACAGACATTCAGGATGGAGAGCTGTCATTGTGAGCAGACAGTTGCCTGGCAGCTCAACCAGGGAGGATGCCGTGCACAGTGAACTGTGCAACGCCGTTCAAAAGCAACGAATGTGCACTTGCGTGTTTCGCCGTGACTGAAATGACACACAGGCCCGTATAGGTAGAGTTCCTTTCAGAAAGCGTTGATAAAAATCATCTTTACCTTATATACTGTATATACTATACTGTATACTGTATACTGTACAGTACAGTAAAGTATAGTATACTGTACTTCTACCATCACCAGAAAATATCTTTGTCTGTAGTTTGTTAAACTAAACATATGCTGCCGAGCGACTCTGAATACCATTTCCTCTAACGGGAACAGGAACAGTAACTGACGAGGACATGCTAAAGGTTAAGAAAGTAGAGACTGGGGGATTATTTGTTGTTTCTGAAGATACTCAAGATTGTTTTTGTTATTACAAAGGTGGTTATGTGTTAAAGTGGTTTAGCTTCCAATTTCCACCTTCTGTCAACTATATCCTTTGTCATCCCCAGTGCCTTCTATGTGCCTGTCTTTCTGTATATCTCTCCCTCTCCCTCTCCCTCTCCCTCCCTCTCTCGGTCTCTTTCTCTCTCTGTCTGCCTCTCTCTATCTGCCTGTCAGCCTGTCTGTCTCTGCAACGTGTCGATCTCTCATTGCCTGTCTGTGAGAATCTCTCTGTGCCTACCTGTCTTCCTGTTTGTCTGTCTGTCTGCATGTCTCTCTGCTTGTCGCTGTAATGAGTCTGCATCTGCAATATTTCAACCCAACCTCTTCTCATGCTATAACAAACGCAAACACACACACACACACACACACACACACACGCACTGCAGCTAACCACCTTGCTGTCACACTCCCTCATCAGCCAAAGATGGAGAACACCGCCACACAACAACAGGTGAATCCCTAACCCCACCCACATACTGTACATCAATCTTTTATCCTCCTTTATATCCACCGCCCCTGCCCAACACACACACACACACACACGCACACACACACACACACACACACACGCACACACACACACACACACACACTCACACACCTCCCCAACCAGCCTCAGGGGATAGTCAGGGGAAATGGCTGGGGGTGGCTGGTGGGTGAACAGTGGTTTGGCAAAGTGATTTTCCCTGTGCTGCGTGGACCTGAGTAATGGGCTGGTCTGGTGTGCTGTTCCACACTAACCAGCACACAGTACTGCAGCACTACAGCACACTATGCCTATACTGTATACAGTATAGGTATGGATGTGTAATTTGGGCTACATTACTCAGGAGTAATGCAAATATTGTGTGGGCCTGCGTGTAGGGTTGCGTGTGTGTGTGTGTGCGTGTGTGTTTGCGTGTGTGTGTGTGTGTGTGTGTGTGCGTGTGTAAATACAGTATGTGAGAAGAGGAAATGGATTTGTGTTTAATCGTGTTTGCGTGTGTGTGTTTGTGGTATTTGGCTGTGAATAATTATGTGTAGATGATGTCTAAAATACAAAAAACTAAAGATATAGCAGAGCTGATGACTGAAGTACAATCAGAAAGTTTGTAAACTTAACACTATGATAACTTTAAGGCTTGTGGGTTGTCTTGTCGTCATGGCGCACAGAGGCGTTGACATTTATTGACGTGTCTTTGCGATGTGGACTTAGTTGAATCCCCCTACAGAGAGCGTTGCATCTTGATTTGCATTCTGTCAAACTGTGTGTGTGTGTGTGTGTGTGTGTGTGCTTGTGTGTGTGTGTGTGTGTGCGTGTGTGTGTGTGTGTGTGTGTGTGTGTGCAGAGGCTTGGCTCTGCATCAATGTCTGTGACTGTTTGGAGTGAGCTCTTCTGCTATAATGATCATCTGCTGCTCTAGGAGACGGGTGTGTGTGTGTGTGTGTGTGGGGGGGGGTGAGCTAAGCTTGGCTGTGTTATCCTGGGACGGCTTGTTCTGTTATGTCTTTGAATGATAACAGTGGGAATAGAATCTGTGACACGAGTGAGCATATTCCTGTGTTGAGAGAGGAAGTTGGGTTGTGATGCTGTGCTGTAGTGTTACACCTTATCTCAGGCTATTTCAACATGGAAAGTATTATTTGTAGCGTGCGTATATACAGTTTTGTTTTGAACCATTTTAGAGAGTCCAAAACAGTGTATATACTGTATATACTCTATACTGTATATATATATATATATATATGTAGAGAGAGAGAGAGAGAGAGCGAGAGATACGTATAAATAAATCACTCATAAATCACTAAGGTTGTGTCACTAAGGCTGGGCTTTAATGTGGAGGTGTCGATGAGTGTGTGTGCGTGTGTGTGCACAGAACAATGTAATTTTGAGACTCTCTCTGTGCGCTGGGACGCTGTAGCGCTCCTCTGGGAGGATGGATAAGAACAGACCTGGCAGCTAGGAATGAATTTACAGGGTTTGATCTCACCGAAACAATTCTTTATGTGGGTTACACACATTTAGAGTGGCCACTCATCCCCGCTGGGCCTGGGCATGCACGCGCGTGCGTACATGCACACACACATTCCAGATACTCGTGTGCACATACACACACACACAGTACTACCAGTCGGCCAATGAAACAACAGAGATCACCTTTTATAGGACACACGCTTTTTATATCTCCCATAGTTCTGCCATATCTGCCCTTCTCCCTGTCTGTAGCATTGTCTGTCTCTTGTGTCCACTGGTATACCTGTGTTCATTTTGCTCTCCACTTCTCTGTTGGTGTTGCTCTCTCTCTCTCTCTCTCTCTCTCTCTCTCTCTCTCTCTCTCTCTCTGTCTCTCTCGCTCTCTCTCTCGCTTCACTCCAGCTTTCTCTTTTCACTTCTGCTTACCAGAATTTCCACTTTCCACTCTTTCCACCGTTCCTCCCGAACCTCCGCTCTCCATCTCTCTCTCTCGGTGGTGGTTATCCTTCCCAATTACAAGTCTCTCTCTCTCTCTCTGTCTCTCGCCTCCCCCCCCTCTGTTGCTCTCCCTCTCTGTAATGAAGATTGACGCATATATACCAGGAGGCTCTTATGTGTAAAAGCAGGGTGGAGGAAAGGAGTAATATTAATTCAAGGAGCTGTTTGTTGAGACGGGGGGACGTCGAGACTTGAAAGTCTACCGTGGTTGTGGAGAATGTGACATGGTTGGCACATGTGTGTGTGTGTGTGTGTGTGTGTGTGTGTGTGGCTGTGTTGCACACATGCCTTGGTGGTACTGTTGCTCCAGGGAGGCTTGCACATGTCTGCTTTGGCCCGGTACGCTGCTGGGATCTGTGGATGTACTAACTCACATGTACACACGGGTGCTTGTGTGCTTTGATGTGTGTGTGCGCGTGCATGTGCGTGTGCGCGTGTGTGTGTCTGCATCCATTTGACACACCATGGAACTGCAGAATCTGAGCTAGCAAGCTGAACATTTGAAGTGTTGGGCAAAATACTATATAATCCCGTCATAATGGCATCTCAAACAACACTAAGTTGGTGTGCAGGGAGAGAGAGAGAGAGAGAGAGAGAGAGAGAGAGAGAGAGAGAGAGAGAGAGAGATACATTTATACAGCTCACACCATGGTACATTGAATTGACTGATCCCAAGCCACGCCCCTTTCTCCTGTCCAACCTAGTTACTGTAACTGGGTTGGACAAAACAGCACAGGAGGCTAGAACAGGAAAACAGACAGTGTACAGAGTTTCTGTCGGATTGCTATTGGAGGACAGGCAAAAAGGGGCGGGGCTAGGGATCGGTCAACGAAGGTGGCCGGGAACATTTTACGTGATTCAGGCAGTCCCCTGGGTGGCCCCCGTGAGGCGCTGGTGAACTACACGCTTACAGTAATAGACTATTACATTCACAGGATTAGGCACAAATATGCACGACCAGATGGTTATTTTCCATATAAACCATTTCTAAAATTAATTTCTGGTGCCCATGATCCACAAAGGTTACTGATATAGAATTGCGTATTACGGGAAGGTTTGGCCATTTTGCCCACACACATCGTATGTGTGTGGGCATGTGTGTGTGTGTGTGTGCGTGCGCGTGTGTGTGTGTGTGTGAGATGAGTGATGGACTGCCATGTGTTTGAGCTGAGATCTATCCATCAGCCTCATCAGTGACTCTGGGCTGCTGGTATCATGTTTCCCTTCATTTGCACTGTTAATGACTATCTCTCATTCCCTCTCTCGCTTTCCCTCTCTCTCTCTCTCTCTCTCTCTCTCTCTCTCTTTCCCACACACACACTCACTTTAGTATTGATTTTGTTGTCCCGGCAGTGGTGTTAGATATATCGTCTATCGCTTCAGAATAGATGCTATCGCTATAGCGACTATGCAGTGTGTCCATCGCATGCTGATGAGGGTCTTGATGCAAATGTCAGCATTCACAGATCTCCTCGCCCCGACCTACTCGCCGTGCCAGCTGAGAACTCCTTCAAAATATGAATGAAGCTCACTGTGGTTTGTTTGCTCTGCATGTGTGGCTCTACAGTCATTTTCACCCGCACAAATTGCTATGGGAACTGGGGCTTTGTTTTTTTTTATCCATTTATTAGCATTAGTACTTATTAGTACATAATATGGGTTTTCATCTTGTCTTGCGTTGCCTGTATAGGCTGTAAATGTGCCTAGGCTAGTGCCATGTTATCACAAAACGGCTTATTATCATTTAGAAAACCAAACTTAAAAACATGCAGAACATGAATGACATGAAGAATATGTCAGATGTGGTGTTCCCACGTCTAATTAAAAATACAAGTGGGTACATTTTTTTCCCATATTTTGAACCAAAGTGGAAACATAGATAGGAAAACCAATTTAAGAAGTAGCAGCCGATGCATGTTATTGGGGAGTATCTGCTAATGGTACTACTGCAGTATATAGCAAACAATACTGTCGGAATCCTGTCTTGGACTATAACCTGTATGTGAGGATGTGAATGCAGTCATTGAGACAAGCCGATAGAAAGGTAGTAGCACTAAGGTTATGTTGCACTAACTGTCATGAAATGACAACAATGTAACTATAAAAACACACACACACACACACACACACATGAAATGAATGACAACAACGTAACTGTAACAACACACACACACACACACATGAAATGAATGACAACAATGTAACTGTAACAACACACACACACACACACACACACACACATACAGATGAAATGAATGACAACAATGTAACTGTAACAACACACGCACACAAATGCACACAAACACAAACAACAACAGCCTACTTACCAAGTACCGTAATTGATTTGGTTAGACAATTGACAGTTAACATTTCACTATTGACAGTTAACATTTCACTATCAAAATTGACACCTAAATAAAATAGTATTTTATTTTTATATTATTTTAAGGCAACTCTCATTAGACACATCACATCACGTTACTGGCTATAAAATAGAAAACAAACGTTTTCCTTTAATTCCGTTAGACATGGTTGTAAGCAGCTGCTTTTACTATATTCATATTCAGCATATGTTACTGTAGTGTTCTTGCACATTAGTCACGGTCACAGCACTCATGCATGCTTGAAAAAGTGTCACAATACTCTTCTTGTGCCTATATTCCTGCTAATGACTCAGCATTTATGCGGCTCTCTCTCTCAGTGTGTGAGTGGGTGTCGCTGCTGCGTGTCGGGGCTGACTCATTACGGCTGAGAGGGAAGGGATATAAGCCAGGAGTCAAGGCTACCCTTCACGCAGGCTCCCCACTGCTTTCTTTATCAGCAATCAACATGGTCATTAGGCCAGCCTAATTATGCCTGGCCTTGGATACGTTTAGGCGTGTGCGTGTGCGTGTGTGCGTGTGCACATGCTCCACAGTTCGGGTCTCTTGTGACATTTGTGCGTGTGCGTGTGTGTGTGTGTGTGTGTGTGTGTGCGCGAGCCTGTGTTTGTCATTTTTTTTAATCGCATCTGAGAAGTGAGGAAGGATGGTGAGAAAATGATGTCCAGGGGGTTGACTACAACACGCACGCACGTGCACACACACACACACACACACAAAAACGCCTCAGCATACACACGGTGAATGAGAGACAAATCACTGTTGACGGAGTATAATGAGGCGTGTGCAGATTAAATTGTCTCCTTTTCACAGGCACTATTGCTTTAATTCTAATACATACATTTAAATGTCTTCTCTATGACGGTCCCTCTCTCTGCCTGCATGTATCTCAGGGCCTGCCTGCCTGTCTGCCTGACAGTCTGTTCCATGTAATCTTCACATTGTTGCCTATGTATGGTTGTCATAGAAAGAAATTACAAGCTATTTCCCTCTACTTCATTAGCTTGCCAGGCAAACAGACGCTGCACATGCAATTAAGTGTAATTACGCAATTAAGCATGCAGCGTGAATCCTTATAGATTATTATGTGTGAGCATGTGAACACACACACATAGCTGTAATTTCTACACTACCGTGGTGTGTGTGTGTGTGTGTGTGTGTGGGTGGATAGGTGCATGCCTGTGTGAGCGTGTGCATTTCGGTCAACATCTGTGTGGTTCATCATTATCCTCTCTTCATTTGAAGCATGCTGGTATTAATGTGACAGAGATGAATGGAAAGGCAGATTAAAGTAGGCACATATGCAGATAAACACACGCAGCGCCCACTAAACACCTTCAAGAGCCCACACCTTTGATACCGTCGGAAATGTGTATATACGGCGGCAGATGCGGTGCCTTAGCTCGACACTGATTTCGGTGAAATCTGTCGCGTTTAACACGTTCTTGGCAACGCCGCAGATAACACGGTCTGGCAGATGAGCCAGGCAAGGAAAACAACTCTTTAGGAATATGGAGAACACAGAAGGGTTCGTTGTAACGTGCGCACAGTCAGACACACACGACCAGCCCTGAAGCCAGACAGAGCATGTCTGTTTTGCACCAGCGTTTCCAATAGATGAGATTAAAAAGAGCGTAGGAGGTAATGGGCTTCTGTAGGTGATACATTTCAGTGTGTCATGTCTCTCTACATATGCTATTGAGGAGAGAAGATCCCAGTGTGTATGCGTGTGTGTGCGTGCGCGAGAGAGACACACCATACGACTGACACTAATACAAGCAATATCTGGCAACCCCCAGCAAGGGATTGCATCCATAAAATGGTCTTCCTCACTAATCCCCCTTAATATGACATATATTATGACATTGCTATTAGCCACAGCACTCAGAGGACCCACGCTTAGAGGACATATGGTTTGGAAAATGGGATGATAGACATGACTGCAGTGCACACACACACACACACACACACTCTCATGCGTGAGCGCACACACACACACACACACACACACACACGCACACACACACACACCCATGGTGGCACTATTCTGCTTTTCTTTTGTGTGTGGCAACTGCTTCTCTTGTCAAGTCAAGTCAAGTCAATTTTATTTATACAGCCTTTAATCTCATTACAGTCTCAAAGGGCTGTACAAGCTACATTTCACATGGAAATAAACAACTCCCCATTAAACTGCTCCTCCCCCCGGGCAAGGAAAAACCTCCTGCACATATGCTGCATAGGTGGCGGATAAAAAATCTGCGTTAACTGCAAATGTCTAATTCAATGTCTGATTAATGAGTAGGCAGAATCAATGCTGTATGCCTTACAGTATGGTAATATCAGTTGGCTATCGGCTATCGATTATATTGGTTATGTAGCCAAACTTAATTTACATGTGAAACATATGCAATATGCATATATGCAAATATATGTTTAAAATAAACATATTCGGCATTATTAAATATAAAATATATCCTTTTACCAGAATATTTAGAAGCTGTGAATGCACTTGTGATTTCAAGGCATGAATGACCAATATGCTGCTTGTAGTGTTACTGAATCCAGCGTTATTAGCATTCTGCCTGGTGTCGTGGGTGAGGCTTAGTGCAGGGCTGCAGCTGTGGCCCATAGAAGCACAAAGACAGGCTTAACTTGGTGTCTGTGGCTTGTGGCTGTGGCTCACAAGGCTTTATATTGTTAACTAGCTGGCTCCTCGTTTCACACAAACATTGAGCCGACAAGACACATTAAACAAGTCTAATGAGATGTTTCACTAAGCATCAGTAATAATCCTGATTAATTTTTAGGTTAATGTCAACAGGAAAAAGTCTCCTTTATTCGTCTGGTCGGCGTGACATCATGTCCGGCAGTGGCTTGAGAACTCGGTGACATCAAGCGACTGTGGTGACAACCAAATGTTAAACAGTGGTGAAACTGTTTCACATGTAGGCTATTCACATGGGTTTTGCAAAGTCTCTGTTTATTATTTTGTATTTATTATGCTGAATTAGGCTAGTTAGTATATATTCGTATTATGATTCGCTCCCAGTCGATGCAAAGAAGCATTAATTGACACGGAAGAGATAATTGTGGAACATTTAGCTAATGCTAGTAGGGCTGTAGACCTAATAGAAATATTAAAGGCCCCCTTAAAGCAGCTGGCGAATTGTAACTGGTGACTGCAATCTGAGTGAGTGCACACTGCATATGAGAAAATAATTTACAGTATATGAGTCAGTGGGCGGCTGTTGTCTGGTTTCATATTCTCTACTCCAGAGATGGAGTGTGGCGTGTGCTCCACCTATAGCTTGGTCCACTCGTGACAATGCCCAAACACAAGACCATTAAAGGCTCTGTGGACCTGACTATGAGCAACCATTGCACCATCTCGCTGAGATCGCACCTTGTTCCAGGGCTTTTTGTGATGTGTTATGGCGAGCTGTCTGCAGGCCTGGCCAGTGAAGCGTGAGGCATCGCCGCTCTCCAAGGGAGCTGTCCGTGGTTTTGTCGCGCTGGGGGGACAAATCACATGGAGGGAAGTACCACAGCATGATGCATGAAGGCTGTGCTCGAGGTTTACCCGAGTCGCACACGGGAAGAAAACGGAAGTCGGCAAATCACTGTTAAATGTCACAGCAAACTGTGTCGCGACCCACTGGTGGGAAGCATCTGTGGTGAGGAGAGACAAGGGGAGGGGAGGGGAGAGGAGAGGAGGAGAGGGGAGGAGAGGAGGAGAGGAGAGGAGAGGAGGAGAGGAGAGGAGAGACGACAACATAGGATAGAAGAGGAGAGAGGATATGATATGATGCAAGAGGAGAGGAGAGGAGAGGAGAGGTGATATGAGGCAAGAGGAGAGGAGAGACCTGCACATAAGAGAGGAGAGGAGAGGAGAGGAGGGGAAAGGAGGAGAAAGGAGATGAAATGAGAGGAGAGGAGAGGTGATGCTAGAGGAGAGGAGAGGAGAGGAGAGGTGAGATGATTCAAGAGGAGAGGAGGGAAGGGGGAAAGAGAGGAAAGGAGAGGAGAGGAGAGGAGGAATGGACTGAAAAAGGCACATCAGGACATTTGTAACATACCAATTCCTATGCTTAGCAGGCCCTGCCTCACCCATGCAGTATTCATAAAGGGAGGGGAGAGGGAGGGGTGTGTTTGTTTGTTCGTCTGGGGCAAAGGAACGACAAGGTGAAGGAAAAGCCAAGCAAAAGCAATTGAGAAAACAAAACGCCGGGATGGGGTTAATGCGAGCACCTGGGGAGCAGGGATAAAATGCAGGGGTGTGCAGCACGGTGTTCCTGTTCCTCTGGCAACATAAATACCTGCAGCGCGTTGGTTTGTTTTAATGGAGGTGTTTTAGGGAGAGCGCAGCACGTCCCTACGCCCTCCTAATTCACTTCACACGCAACTTTAAAGCGTCCTGTTCAATTATTAAATACCACCCTCTCTCCCCCATGTCTTCCCTGTTGTGTGAGTGAGCGTGCAATTCTTTGCCCAAGCATGCAATGCCTTCCGTGCATGTGTGTGTGTGTGTGTGTGTGAGTTGCACCTCATTAATAGATGATAGCCCTGGCTGGACAATGTTGTGTTCATTGTCGGTTGTCCATATCGCTGTCTGTGTGTCTGCCTTCGCTCTGCTGCTTTCATATGGAGAAGAGTGACAAAGAATTTAAAGAGAGATATAGGTTGACATGAGAATGTGTGTGTGTGAGCCTGTGTGCAGGGTAAGCCTAGGGGTAAGCTATTAGAGGTCTCAGTGGAATGGCACATGTGAGTGAGAAGTAGAGGACAAATTTCAGCAGTTGTCTGTCTCTGCAGGCTTCCTGTCCTGCTTGCCCCCGCTGAATACACACGCACGCACACACACATGAGCACACGCACGCACTCACGCGCACGCACATGCACGCGCACACACTCTCACACACTCTCACATAGAGACACACCAATGCATGTACTCACAACAACATGTAGCTCTCGTATCACACCAACCCACCCCCTTCCAGCTGGCAGGGGTCACCTATACAGTACGCGTCCCTGAGTGCCGGGCCGTATAGAGCAACCCCCGTGAGCTGGGCCTGACGGCCAGGCTGCAGCCTGGCGTATGTTGCATTACTACACACTCCATAATAATCAATGGAACCGGCTACACTGGGCACGAGAGCAGCATGTACGTGCAGCGTATACGTTGCGGAGAAGCGGAAAAATAGAGCTTCTATTTACATTTTTTAAAAGGTGTACGCGTGGTGTACTTTTAGATGAAAACCAATCAGAAACTGACAATGTTTATTTTTAAACCAAGCTACCGGTAAACAGGAAATCACTCGCCGTGCGTTCGCAGCAGGTGTGTCCGGTGAGAAGATGAATTCAATGTTCAACGTAGCCTGGCCTGACAGCTCTACTGCCACTGGTTGTGTGGAGACGGGCAGGACCTCCCGCTCTGCTACGCCCCTCGCTCATCCGCCCCATTGTTAGCGCCAATGAAAAACACGCAGGGCAGATAAATGGATAAACGTATGGGTAAATTGACTCAGAATACAATTTACTTGTGCTTTGTCTGCAAGGCGGGTACTTGCCTCCTTGGCTGCCTGAGACTCATTGCGTCTGTGTAAGCACGCTCGCGTGTGTGCCTGTGTGTGTGTGTGTGTGTCTGTGTGTGTGTGTGTGCGTGTGTGTGTGTGTGTGTGTGTGTGTGTGGGGGGGGGGGGTTAGGAGAGAGTATGGCAGTCTGAGTGGAAATCAATTCAGAGAATATAGTGGCAATTACTACAGCAGCCCGTGAGTGAACTTAGTGGAACAAACTAACTAACACATGAATAAATAAGCATAGTGAAATGGAGAGGCGTGTGCGTGTGCGTGTACGTGGGTGCACTCTGGTCTGTAGATCTTGGACAGTCCATCGCTGTACCGGCCAATTAACGAAGTGTGTAAACTGAGCTCATTAAAGAAACACAGCCATGAACACGCACTGCTTCTCTCAACATACACTGACAGACTAACACAGACGCACAAACACGCCCAGAATACGCTTTGTGTCTTTTTGACTTTCAGTTTTTTGTTCTGGGGTGTGTGTGTTGACTTTGTGTGTGTGTGTGTGTGTGTGTGCGTGTGCTTCAGTTTTTTCACTCTGTTCTCGAAGCAAAAGCCTTTCAATGATTTCCCTCTCTTTTCTCTCTCTCTACACACACTGTATCTCTCTCTCTATTCCCTCTGTCTATCTTTCTGTTTTCATTACCTTTAATAGCGTGTCCCCATCGCTGACTTTCTCATTCTCCTTTGGAGTGTCGGGCATGAAAGCAACACACATACAAGGTCTCCACTCACACAGTGCGTAATAGTTGAGTCACGCGGTTTGCTGTGCTTTTTCCGTCGCCACTGTTAAAGACACACAATGCACACACACACACGCTTTTGTTTTGGCTATTTCGTCTCAGAGACAAAGAGAAAGGCAAGGATGCCTTGAGAGGTGGTGGGAAGATCACTGACCTGGAGACCCACTGCTGTGCTTCTGTGGCTATTTTGTGTAGGTTTTCTTTGACCTTGTGTTCTCTGGAAAAGCAAATGTAATCTGACATGTGCATGTTTCCCTGTGGCATTCAGATTAGTTTCTTGTGGAGGACTATAATGTACACACACATTCACATGGTTTTCTGCACGCACACACCCACACACACACACACACACACACACTGTACAGTGCAAATCTGTACTTTGACACATAGGAGACTTCTTACTTCTGCAGAGCACAGATGTTCCCTTTGGTTAGCCCCCCCTTCAGGAAGGCAATGAGGCATGCGTGTGTATGTGCATGCATATGTGTGCACGTGTGTGTGTGTGTGTGTGTGTGTGTGTGCTTGGAGCCAAACTAAGACTGTTGGGAGCGAGAATAAAGTATTGTGAGGTGAACATGCCGTGTCCACTTAACCGAGCAGCCTCATTGCATCTGTAAACAAATGACAAGCACACACAAAAGAAGAATCTAGCAACACTAGAAGTCTAAGCATACCGTCTCTTATTTCAGAGCTAAACAGCAATTTGTGCATATCTCCATGCTCACCTGAGAGGGATCAAATAACTCTGTAGTGCTGGCAAACAACAAAGAACCTGCTAACCACTCTCCTTATCTAACAGATGGGGGATTTAGCTACAAGCTGCACACTACATTGCTCAAGGGGAAGCCAAGAATTGTGTCATTCTGAGAGCCTGCCTGCTAACTGGTAAAGATAGCTCCAAGAGTAGATCTTCCCCCAGGGCATACATATATGAATTTACAACCACCAATACTGCTGCAGAGTCCCCCCAGGCCACCCATTACCTTAACTGTAGTCAGCACAGGGCTTTACTGATCACGGGAAATGCACCAGAAGACTGAATGCTGACTCAGCTGTTCTGGACATAGGGAGGCTCAACACAAACATGGCTGGATGTACTGTAAACATTCACGCCTTCTTCGGCCTATTGTTTGTAATCCCTCCATCCATCCATTTATCTGTTCATCCATCCATCCGTCCATCCACCCATCCATCCCTCCGTCCATCAATTTATCTGTTCAACCATCCATCCATTAATTTTTCCAACCATCCATTTATCCATCCATCCACCCATCCATCCAGCCATCCACCCATTCATCCATCCACCCATCCATTCATCCATTTTTCCGACCATCCATTCATCCATTTATCCGACCATCCATTTATCCATCCATCCACCCATCTATCCATCCAGCCATCCATCAATACATCCATCCATTTATCCATCCATCATCTGTCTATCCACCGATCCATCCATCCACCCATCCATCCATCCACCCACCCATCCATCCATCCATCTACCCATCCATACATTCACCCACCCATCCAGCCATCCATCCACCCATTCATCCATTTATCCATCCATCCATCCATCCATCCATCCATCCATCCATCCATCCATCTATCTGACCATCCATCCATCAGGTCCAGACTAGTGCAACCCTCCACAGCTTGGCTGAGGTTGCTAGGTTGGATGGTTGCCAGGCTTGGTGTGGTGCCAGCCCAAGCAGGTGGTGGGGAACTGTCAGAGATTAAACTGCTCGGCGACCACCTGCCCAGCTCTCCCTGGCCCTGACAGACCTGGTGCCCCAGGCTGAGGGACCCCTGGTGCAGGTGCCAGGGGTCATTGCCAGAGGTCAAACCCAGTCCTTACCTCTCCTGGCGGGGAATGGGAGGAGGGGGGAGCGTTGGCGACAATATGGGTGGTGTGTGTTGGATGCTGCTTGCCGATAACATGCTAATCCGATGCTATTGCATCTACAGTAATAAAACATATGTTAATAATGTCTACCTGCAAGCTACATTGAAGGGGTGAATTATATTACATTTTAGTTGGTCCTAAACTTTAATTAAAGTCATTCTGAAGTACCATAAAACATTATTTAAATCTGCTGTAGTGTCAGCAGTCAGCTACTTAGAGCTCAAACGTAACTTCAATCTCAAAGTCAAATTAGGAGACAGTATTTAGTTGGGCCTATACCAAATTTGTAGTATGCAAATGTTCAAACCTTAATTAATTCATAATAGATACAATAATACAATATGTATGTAATACAATAAGTATGTATTTATGTATGTAACAGATCTTCTGAGACAGAAAAGGAAATGGAATTTAAAGAGTTATAATAGAGTGGTAATAGGACTTTTGTCAAAGACTTCCCACCTCCGCTGCTCACAATCTCTCCTCCTGTGGCTGCGTGTGTGTGTGTGTGTCTGCATGTGTGTGTGTGCGTGCGTGCGTGTGTGTGTGCATGTGTCGCTGGGGAGCTATAGACCTTTATTTTCTGTGGTCTGGCTGTGTTAAAGGTCAGGGATGAGAGGATCCCACATACCACCCTCATATGTTTACATCACCGGTCTCACACTTGGATTACAGATGGGCGCAGGCAATAGCTGCCAGGAAATCTCCTGTCCCTTCACTTTGGTGGTTTGCTGTGCCCATCAGGGTGAACCTAGACAGACAGACAGAGAGGAGGTGTGGGTGTCTGCATTGTATCAATACAACACAATAAGATGATCCTTTTACATTTAAAATAGCCAGTTGTTTGTGTGTGCTTCAACGAGAGCGAGCGACAGAGATTTGTGTGTGTGTGTGTGTGTGTGTGTGTGTGTGTGTGGATGAAGCTTGCTTGCAGTTCTATCTATCTAATGTGCTCATGACATACATTGCCCTGCATTGCTCATGGCATATAAACAAAATAATATGCATGTTTTAGGACAAGGGAATCATGATTACTGTACATTTTAGGACAACAACTCAGGCGAGCATATGAATATGTTGAACAACTGTCAGATTGATAAAATGGTGGGTCAAGGGGGCAGGGCGAACAATCAAGCAAATGTTCTATGTTATAGTATTTGTAGTTATTCTGCTTTTACAATGTATTTACATTCTACCGGTGTTGAAAGGCACAAACAATGGCTGTGGTGTTGTTTTTCTGTGCCGCTAAATAAATGCGCAATGTTCCGTGTGATGTAAGATTGTCTGTTAAACCCAGTGAAGAGAAGTGAACAAAACTCGAGGTAATGGAATACATGGGGAATTCCCCTTTGTCAGCCATCTTGAATCTGTTGGCACAAAGAGCAGAAGAGCTTTAATCTCGTGGGAAGATGGTACTTCTTTCCTAATGTCTGTCTCCTAATTAAACTCAGTGAGAATAGTGTGATGGCACCAATTCTAACCCTATGTTCCTCTTTATGCTTGCTAATCAAGTCAAGAATGCTCTTTCCTCATGCTTTTGCTTTATTCTTACATTTCTATCTAAATTGCTGTGACACACATCTGCATAAACCAGATCGTTTTCAAAGGTTTGTGACTTGGCTTGAACAAACCCTCGCTTTGCTCTTCCAAATAAAATGGCTTATAATTGGCTAAAAGGGAGCTGTTTGAAGTCTGTCTCGATATGTAGGGCTGTTTGACAGACTGTGTGCCTCGCCATTGGACACCTTTGATGAAATACCCCGGTGACCTCTCCAAACATTCCTCAAGTGCCACGCATATTATATAGTCCAGTGCTAAGATGTGTCGCGAGAAGTGTCTTTCCAACTAGACTATAGCAGTGTGGCGTTGAGCTATACCGGTAAGTAATAGATGCAACACTTCAAATACTTTTAAAATGAATCAGAGTCGATTTGATTAGACAGCCTTGAAAGCAAGAGTTTGAATAAAGGGCTCGCATATGACAAGCGTGGAGATGAATAACATAAAGAGCCTTTAATGGGTTGGAAGCAGTGAGGCGAGGGATGATTGAGATTCATATATTTAATTTGTTCATCCAATTTGCAGACACAAGATGACGGTGAAGCTATGCTAACATCGCTCCGCTAATATATGCAGTGACAAAGGA
Source organism: Typhlichthys eigenmanni (assembly GCA_027564635.1). NCBI lineage: Eukaryota > Metazoa > Chordata > Actinopteri > Percopsiformes > Amblyopsidae > Typhlichthys > Typhlichthys eigenmanni. The sequence continues at coordinate 31,640 of JAODUK010085803.1, forward strand.
TTTGTTCAGATCACAGGTGTGTATGTATTTGTGTGCTCGCATGAAGGGCGCGGGGGGTTATATCACTGCATCTTCTTGCTGTGCACGTTCCACATTTGTTAGCGAGTATATTTCTGTATATTCTGTGCGTGTGTGTGTGTATGTGTGTCTTGTCAGTGCCAAATTGAGTGAGCGTGAGTGATGCACGTCAGTTGTGTACACCCTGGAGAGAGAGAGAGAGAGAGAGAGAGAGAGAGAGAGAGAGAGAGAGAGAGATACCAGAAATTGAAGAAGCAGAGCGATGAGGTAAAGGTGGAGAAAAACCGACAGGCAAGAAAATTCCCCAGTGTGAAACACAGTGTGTCGCGTGTGCTGGGTCTTCACTGCCTGTTCATTAGCGGCACAGAAATGTGTGCTTCAGAGTGTGTGTGCGTGTGTGTGTGTGTGTATGTGTATTTGTGCATGTGAAAATCACACATTAGGTGCTAACTGGGACACACAGTACATCCCAGAATAAAGCTAAGCCATGGTGTGAACGTACCTGTATATATACAGTAGGCTATATACATATACGTACAGTATATATACAGTATACTGTGTATATATATATATTGTAAAAAAAATATTGATTTATTGTCTTATTTCGCACTGTTGCCTTTAACTGTGCTTTGCCTTCCTCACTGCATTTGCTGCTAATGTCACCAGTGTAGCTACAACATCATTTTAGCTCATCCGCTAGCTAGCTGAAGGTGTACGGTTCACCTCTCCATTTGAGCGGGCTATTTCCCACATAGTGCAACTGACACACCCATTCATGCACATTCAATGCAGGGTCAATGTGTTAATAGGGACCCACATGACCTTTAACATTGTCCCCTGGTGGCCAGCATTACACAGTACTGGACCATGTTAACTAGAACAAAGGGGAACATTCCAGAGTAGCAGGTGGAGTATGGAAAGTCAGACATATAAATAGTATAAGGTAGTTGTTTGTTTTCCTTCACCCTACCGACAACAACCTTAAAAATGTCAGCCTCGTTTTTTCCTGCTGCATATTTCCCTCTCTGATTTAGGTTCTTGCATGACAGAAATAGTCTCCTCCTCCCCAGGAAGAGTGGCTTCGTAGGCTCCGACTGAGACGTCAGGGAATGTCGTTATATGTTCATAAGCTCGACACAGACACCTCAGTTTGTTTCAAATTACACTCTTGTTGCTGCGCATGTTAATCAAAAGTAATAAAGCAAAGAGAAGCTTTGGAGATGTAGTAGATTGATGGTTCTCTCGTTGTGTGTGTGTGTTTGTGTGTGTGTGTGTGTGTGTGTGCGTGTGTGTGTGTGTGTGTATCAAATGAATTATGGGAAATAACACTATCCAAAACAGAGAAAGATGCCTGCACATTATGCTCAAGAATACCTTACCACACTACCACACTCAACACCACCTCCTCCTTCTTAAACATACACACAAACCCACACGCACATGCGCACACACACGCACACACACACACACACACACACACACACACACACACACACACAGTATTTAAAAAGGGCCAACTAACAGTGGATAAAGAGGCTTACATTAGCCAGAGACCTAAGCTCTGACTTATGTAAATAAATGCAAATGAGGGGATGCTGGGAATAGATTGAACCAGTTCAGGGAGCAGTTTGCTGCCCTGTTTCTCTATTCAAAGTGTTTGTCATACAGTACACGACACAATACCCTCTGACTGTCTCTTCTTCATCCTTCCTTCTACGTGTGCCGCCCCCCCGCACACACCACATAGCCACCACCCATAATCACACAAGTCTTTCTTTTCATATAGCCAAAAGATCAGTGGTTTCCAGGAAGCTCATTTGTGCTATACTGTAAACAATTAGAAGCTAACAAAACAAAGTGTATATATCTGCAAAGCACACACACACACACACACACACACGCACACGCACACGCACACACACACACACAGTACACCTCCTGTACACATACACACACCCTAATTACATGCCTCAATTCCTGCCAATGAATTGCACTGTATGTTTTACAGTAAAGGTATTGTAAGTAATTGGAGAAAGCTTGATATCAATACAAATACACCTCTACCTTCAATGGCATAGGGTGCTTTTTTTTATTATAGTACTACACATACCCATCACTGTAAAATGACTATTAGAGCAAATAATATTACTGTAAACACAGACATTGGAATAAATTAGTAAAATCTTAAATATTTTTATGAAATACAGTAAATCACATCATATGTTTCTTTCAATCAAGGCAAAATAATGACCTACACATAAGAAACTACAGCAGTAAAACCTCAGCTGCAAAGTGTCTCTCACCTGGTTTATTGTAAAAAGCACAACAAAGTATTGATTACTGTACTTTGATTTAATTACTATATTTCCATCAACTCTGTCTTGTGGGTTTGACCACAGCTTTTGCCATAGTACATTATATGTTTTCATTATTAGCATCTTGGTATGTGAATCCAGACCTGACACTGGCCTGCTGTGATATCAATGCATGCATCAGCCATGGCCTAAGCCCTTATATGGCGAGGCCCACGACCCGACCACCTCTCAGAAGCTTGTCCCCTACACGTCATCTTTATCTCCCTCCTCATACTGATTGACCTCTGACCTGGATCATCTGCCAGCTCCATGTTATAGTATCACTCACCATGTGTTTTTTTTAAATATACAGTTAACTTGTAACATAATGTCAAGTCAATCATCAAGGGCCTGCATACATACAGTAATGTTAAATCTCAAAACATGCTCTGGATAAGTGTTACATGCGACCATGGAAACAGTGTCTGAAACTGTAAACAATTATGATGAAATATTACACTGCAATTAGTGTCAATGGATATCTTTATCCTGAAACTGTCATGATTTAAACATATTGGGCAGTTTCCATAACACTATGCAGTTGTGTCAATTGTTAATACTTTGATGTTACGTTGTGTCATATTGAACAGGTGATCGTAGTTAATTAACAAATGATCTTAGGTTTATGTGTATTGTATCCAAGCAATTGGAAAACACTGGTGAAAGTTCTTATTTACGGAGGCAGGTCTGTGTAGAAGTACCAGATTCTTTTTTCAGCACACAAAGAACAGCACGCTAGCAGACTGCAAAGTGATATTTGGTACAGTATACCTTTAAAGTTATAATGAACAGTGAGCAACTAAATATTTATTGGGTTTCTGGGGTGTGTGTGTGTGTGTGTGTGGGTGTGTGTCTTCATGTCTAATGCACTAGTCAGCTCCCCACAGATACAATTGCCATATCAGCAAACACAACAACAGATGGGCTCTGGTTACACAAATGCTCTCACATACACATACACACACACACACACACACACACACACACACACTCAAGCATCCAAAACCAGTCATATTATTGCCTTAAGTAACAAAAGTAAAACTTACTGACAGCAGATGAGACATATCCCATTAGTTTGTGTGTGCGTATGCGTATGCACGTGTGTGTGTGTCTGACATGACGGGTATAGTTGAAAATCCAGACATCTAACTACCATCTCTCTCTCTCTCTCTCTCTCTCTCTCTCTCTCTCTCTCACACACACGCACACACGCACACACACACACATAGGCGCCCTCCCTGCACTTCAGGCCATGTATTGGACAGCTAACTGTTGATTTGACACTATAATTACAGCAAGCGATGACGGCTCCATTCATCAGCCTGTCCTCCCCTCAGGGCTGTGGACTGACCTCCAACAGCAGCATTGGGGAAGGGGGGGTGGGTTGACGGGGAACGATGGAATAGAGTGGCGTGGTATATGTGTTTATGGGGCGGATGATTTTGTATGTGTGTGTGTTACAGTAAGGTTGCCTGGCAATTCAATTACACAGTATACAGTCTCAGCTTGACCATACCTGATGTTTCACTAGTATAACATTATTGTGTTAATGCCATGTTATCTTACCACTACTTTTGTTAGAACAAAGTAATTTGAGGAATCACCGCATTGGTGACATGTTCAGAAGTTGCGGTTAAGGTAACGTGAGTCTCGGTTGCGCAATTTTTGCTTTAGTGTCGCTGGTGAATGTCGACTTACTCTGACGCGTTCCGGCTCCGTCACAGAGCTTGTTTCAAAGCAAGTGAACCATCAAAGCGTCCCAGAAGCGTCTCAGGAGCGTCCCCGGAGCATCCCAGAAGCGTTCCAGATCAGCGCCGCAGAAAATGAGACGCTTCTGAAAACGGCCAATCAGATAGAATTTCGGTTTGGTATGGAAAGTCAGCTAAAACACAACAAGACGCTCTGTTTCTGCCAGTGGGGCAGGACGCAGTGCAGAGGACGGAGCTAAAACGGACCAATCATGTGACAGACCAGAGATGGAAAAAAATCAGGCGTAACTAACACACATCTCAGGCACCGTCCAATATGTAGCAGTGCGTCTGAATGTAGCATGCACAAGTTAGGCCGCGTTCAGACGTAACTTCTGTTTGGAAACCGTCTGACTCTTTTTTACATTATAATCATATGGAGCACACCGTGTTTTTAAAAGCACCACGGGCACTCAAGGAAACGCTGCCACAGGCGGTTTTTTTACCAGCTCTGGGATTCTTTTTCAGTTGAGAAAAGTTCAACTCCTCAGAAGAAAACGCAATACGTCATCCGCTTTTTGACAGTTGACCAATCACAAGCGGCGTAGTGAGCCCTGGTGTTTCCCATAACAACTATAACAACCATTTCAGCTGCTTTTTTCTCTACATGAAAAATGCTCAGGCCAGCGCTTTAATAAAAAAAAAAGAAATTATGTCTGAACGCGGCCTTACAGTACGTGTGCAATTCCTGCTGCATGGAGATGAACACTACACCATGAAGCCGTAGATACTGTAAAGGAAGTTTTTAGGAGCAGTGGCTGTGCCCCAGTCTATATTCTGTGAGCCCTGCCTTGCATCCCTCTATCTGGATGTGGGACATTTTCTTGGAAAATTACTGTAAATCCGCCTGAAACGAAAAGTCTATACAGTTACAGTGCATTCATGCTGATTTGGCAGTCAATTAAACATGACAGGAATTTGTTAATTTAAAATTGTATAGTAAGAGTCAAATCAATCTTTCCAAAAAACCCACTCAAAATTGATCATTACTGTGGAAATTAATTACTCTTGTGTGTATGTGTGCGCGTGGGTTTGTGTTTGTGTGCATGTGTGTGTGTAGGTGTGTGTGTGTGTGTAGGTGTGTGCGTGTGTGTGTGCCCTAGCCAGAAACACTGGTCTACAGGGACCACGCAAGCAGATGCTTCATTTACAATATTATGCATTTAGGGCAGAGAATTGGGCCTAAATTGGGAAGAGGGTACAGAATGAGACCAAATTGCTTTGAAATCCTCAGAATACACTTTTCTGATCTCTGTTGTTGAATAACATACCGTATGTTTTATCTCTGTTACATTTGTGTTTTATTATTGTATTCGCACATATGCCATAAGACAGAATTAGAAAAAGAAATAAAGGAGGGAAAGAGCAAAATCAACCCAGACAAAGATTGAAAGCAGAGGGAGGTGGACACTCCAGTGTCCTAATAACATCTCCCAGACTCTTTCACCTCTTTAACTATTCATTCAACAGCGTTTCCTTGGGCGGTGCAGGCTCTAACATCACTGATTGTCTGGCTCAATCTCTATCTCTCTCGCTTTCCCTTCTTTGTTCCGCTGTTGTTCCTTACAAAGTGCTTTTACACCTCCCCGTCTCTCTATCTCTCCATCTTGTTTGTCTGTACATGCATTCAGAATGCCTTACAAGAATGTAACAAAGATGTAACTAACAAAGATAGCTGGTGATTCCATTCACTGTCCCAGCCTATACACACTTGCCTATCCGTCTTGTAACCTACAGAATATAAACCTATAGGTGTTGCACTGACCAGTGGATATGTCTTCACTAATGTGTGGACAGACGGACAGACGTGCGTAGCTCCTATAATTTGCTCTTCCTCTGTCTGCATAGTCTGCTTCTCCAGGTGTGGCCCGAGCAGCTAATCAGTAGTCTGACCCGCTTCCCCAGAATGACGTCAACATTAACCCATCTGTTCCCAAGTGCTACTCTCTCTTGTAATCGCCACACTAGACTGTAACCTATCATAACAATGAGAGAGGATTTCGCAGTATGTGCGTATGCATGTACCGTGTACACACATGTATCTCCCTATTTGTGTAGCAATGTAATATGAGTTGAGACCACTGTGGTGATAATGCACTTGAAATAAACTGGACTACATTACAGTAACTATAACCATCAGTGTCGGTAGTTGCCCACTGTGAAACCACTCTGATCACCTCCCCTGTGCCAAAACAGCAGCAAGGTGTGTTTGTTTAACCCGGCATGATGGCTTTTAAAATGGTTTTATGTACACTTCTCTGTTTAACTATGACCTGTGCAGCATGTCACATTGAGTTAGCTTGAATGTGTGTTTATGTGTGTGCACATTGGTTCATTATACCGTAGCACTCCAAACCTGACACAATGTGGAGTGAAGAGTTTATCCGAAGCAGTAATGGAACAAATTGTAACAAATACACATATGTGCACGCACGTGCACGCACGCACATGCACATGCACACGCACACACGTCACATATCTTGCACTTTACACGGGAGAAGATCAATTGAGAATGTGTTTGAGTGTGATCTCTGTGAGGCTAACTCACTCCTGGCTATCCAGTCAAACACTGCAGAGATCCTCCATGGTAAAGTCTCCCTGACTTACATCAACTGCCCCAAAACATGCACAGAGCTACATTAATACATGTGGATCCACATAAATAACAGAAGAGAAGATAAACTATATTACGGAGTCCACACATATTGTAAACCAGTTTGAGTTGCTGTAGTTATTAATTATTATTATTGCTTGATTTTTATTTGTACAAATACACATTCCAACTGTAAAATAGCCTGGTGTAACCAAACCCAAAGATAATAGGGTCTGGACATTCTCCATTGGTGATGGTATTTACAGTCTTTACTCGTGCATTGTTTGACAGCACGTCCATTTTTACAATGTGGGACAAACTAAGTGGGCTGGAGGCATCTAAGCATGAGAGGTGGTCTAAATATACTAGCCGAGGACAGCAGAGTGGAATGAGTGTCCTCTGAGAACCACAACGTGATGAAAAACGTAGAAAGTATAGAGACAGAGAGGACACAGAGAGAGAGAAAGTGCTTCTGCTGCCAATCGCTTACACACGTCCATCTGGGAGATGGACAGATGAAATCAGACTCCTCTTAAAGCGAGCCAGGAGTGGTACAACCTGTATTCTTTCTGTCTCCCGAGTCCGGCATTATAGCAACGCACTTTGCGGGCCTCACGTTTCCACAGGAAGCTCTTATTCTGAAACATTTACTGCTGCAATTGCATCTTGTTGTTCTTCTTTTTTTTCACCACACACCAGACACATGCCTCTCACTAAACCGCTTCAGCTCCTAACACGGCTCGTCTGACAGCGAGTTTCCAGTTTCAATTGGTCGGAGTGCCGGCCTGACTCACCGCGTTATTTCGCAGAACAGACTGCAGCTTTGTAATCATAGAATTTAGCAGTTTGATTTGTTTTCACCCCTTCTGCTCATCTAATGCTTTGATATTAGCAGACAGCAAGAGACTAAATTAAAGCATAGGTACTGAATTAAAGCGGACAACAACCACTTCAACTGTTAGTTTCTGGGCCCCGTGGTATCATCTCTGCCTTTGTAAGCGACAGTGCAGCGGAAACTTTTGCATTTTCTGTTAATATTTCCTAAATTCCCAGGCTTCAACAGATTCCAGTTTGCATTTGTTTATTTGGTTCAAAGTGATTTCCCCCCCCCCCTCCCCACAAGAAACCTTGCAGAAAAAGGCAGTGTAGTCAAATGTGATAGATACATATGAAAGGGGTGTGTTGTTTATTTCTACGGAGAAAAGCACTTTGATGTTATTTTTGCAGTGTTAAGCCAGATTATGACTGTGGTGGAGCCGCAGAGCCCGTAGGTGTGGAATGGCAGCTCTCTCTTTCTTATTGTGTCTGCTGCTGTTGGTCTCAATTGGTTGAGACTGTTGAAGCGCTTCAACAAAGACGTGAAGTCACCACCTACAGCTGCACTGCCAGCATTCACACATAGAGTAACTGTTTTATGTGCGTGCGTGCGTGTGTGTCCACACACTCGTGTGCGTTTCCTTGCGTGGTTGTGTGCGGTGAATGTGTGTTAGCGTAGGTGTTTGAGACAAAGGGGTGTCCACTGGAGAGCAGTGACCACAAATTCCACCCAAACCTGTCTCCCATTTACTGGCTATTTTGCTATGGTTACTGTACTTGTCTGAAGGGATGCTTGTTATGCTTCATTGTCTGTGTACTGATGTGTCTCTACTGGTTCTCTTACCCACCCACCAACAGTATGGCAGCCGAGCATGGTGGTCTACATTTATTAAGGCAGCTGATTGACTCACTGCTAAAGTGTCAATATATCTGAGGGTGTTTGAGGGTGAATGCAATGATAAGGAAGTAGATGTCATAACATTACTGATATTGATCGCAGATTTAGGTATGCAATGTGTGTCTCAATGTCTGTTGCTATTCTGTTGTGCAGCTACTGTATTTGCAAGATGTAGATTTAGTAACGGTATGTCACGGTGTTCTTCTGGAACAGACATTTTGTTCTTTTGTTACTTTTGAAGCTTACTGCAGTGTTGGTTATTCTTTATGGTATATGGACTGCATTTATATAGCGCTCTTACCCAAAGTGCTTTACATTATTTGCCTCACATTCACTCATTCACACAGACACCGACGGCGATGTCAGCCATGCAAGGAGACACCTGACAACTGGGAGCAGTTATGGATAGGTGTCTTGCTCAAGGACACCTCGACACTTGGTGAGGAGTTAGCGGGGTTCAAACCAGCGGGGTTCTTGATCACCTATCGCCCCGTTGTACCACTGTGCGACTTGCCGCCCATTTATGACTTTGCGTATATATATTTACGTATATTACGTACGTACTGTTATACTGTATATCTATGGGAGGTTTAACACAGTTATATGATTACGTATAGCAGTACAAAGTATTTTTCACACATACATACACGCACACACGCATGCACACGCTCATACAGTACACACAGCTGCCTTTCTTCCACGCAGGGTTAAATTGGAGGCTTAATTTGTAGCCACTAGGTTTCTCCACAGGTCACGTGGAGTGAATTTATCAGCCAGGGCCAAATTGTGGATTTCATTAATCAAGAATGCACACAAACACACGCACACATGCACGCATATGTGTACACACACACACACACACACACGCACAGAGACTCCTTGGCGGTCTCAGGGAGGTCTAATCAAGCTGAAATCACCCAGGGTTGCAATTAGGGTGGAAAGTCACAGCTCTGGCTAGAAAACAAGACCTCCACCCCGCCTGTTGACACACACGCACACATACATACAAACAATATTGGCATTTTTGCTGTTTACAATTTTAATTTTAAAATAATATTTAGTAAACAAAGGGATAAAAGTAAGCCCGTTATTGTCTTCTGACTATTATTTATTTGAATAATGCCAATTCATTTGTTTTAAATGTATATGCTACAAAATGTCTTGTAGCCTCTATCAGCCAGACTGTGTGATAATGCTAATGGCGATAAAGACTTTGATAATAAACGATTAGTAGACTGGTTTTGCAAAGGTTATGAATAAGGCTCTTAGCTCTGCCTGTCTTGACCTTCCACTGATATCCACTCCCACGAAATACATCTTAACAGAACTGATTTTAACGTGAGAAGTGTCCATCCTCTTCACCTTAATTTGTCTCTATCGGCAATCCCCCTAGCCCCATCTCTTCATCTCTTTGTTTTACTCCTCTCATCTTTGCCTTCTACATCTCTGCCACTTTTTCATTAGCATGACAATGTCCATTTATGCCCCCCCCCCCCAATGCTCGCCATCTTACCAGACAATCTGCATGGCTTCAATTTGCCTTCTGATAGCACGCCTTTGAATATCACAGCTAACCGAGGATCATAATGGCCACTGCAGTGTTCCACGGCCCAATGAGGGAGTCATCTCCCTGGTAAATGCCTGAGGATTAATGAGATCCATATCTGCCAGACCATGAAAAGCATTGGCAGGTATCATTTTTAATTCTTGGATTCGTAGTTCAATGTGAACAATTTTGTTAAAGCCTGGCTAGTAACTGCAGAGGTGATACAGACACATCACACGCACACACAAAGACAAAGCACAGGCACACACATTCAGGGCAGGTAAGTTCAGAGCTACCATCTATTTTAGCTCTAATTATAGGTATTGGGTGCAGGAAACTCACATTTAATTGCTAAATTGCATCACGCAAGGTGTAATGCTGGGAGCAGTAAAAGCTGCTTCAGAGAAGTATTCTGTAGAAACACTCTTAGTGTGCTATACTATTCTATTATAGTAGCATTTTGTAGCATATACGCATTGTACATGCTATGCTATAAAATGTGCTTTGAAATGTATTAGGCAAAGCGTGTTGAGCAAGACAAGTGTATTTGTAGGCGAACACAACGAACTAAACAAAAACAAAAACTCAATTGTTTTGCTTTAGCTCCTATAACAATCAATGTATGAGCACAGACATCCCATTTTTCAAATGGCGGATGTCTCAGGGAACGAAACCTTCTTGAATATTAATGGGATTCCACTACATTTTTCTCCCCAACCATTGAGAACTCGACCGGAGCTCGTATGCCCGTGAGATGTCTGTCCGGTTTAAGCTAAGATGCACATGCAGGCACATGAAAATGCACGTGCACGCACGCACGCACGCACAAACACACACATACTAGACTAGAGCTATAGGGACAGGCTGATCAGCAGTGTGTGTAGGAGAGTCCATTCCAATGGGACTAATTAAAGCAATGGAACAGACTGCGCAGAACTCATTGGAGACCCCTCGTTCTCCAACTCTCTCTCCCCCTCTCTCTCCCTCTCTCTCTGTTTCTCCCCCTCTCTCTCTGTCTCTCTCTCCCTCTCTCTCTCCCTTTCTCTTTCTCTCTCTCCCTCTCACTCTCTCTCTCCCCCTCTTTCTCTCTCTCTCTCCCCCTCTTTCTCTCTCCCTCTCTCCCTCTCTCTCTCTCTCTCTCTCTCTCTCTCTCTGCTGCAGACTTGTGCTTGTCCACGCTATGGAAAATCAACAGCAGTGTTGTTGTGTCCAACGTTTGTAGCCTACTACCCTCTTCATACTAGGGGATACGCTCAGAGCAGGGAGTAGTCTACTGTATGGGCTGATGGAATCTTTTGTCTGTGTTGCCACGGATACACGTGCACTGTATCTATGTACTTGGGAAGATGTGGACTCACCCCAGCCTTTGAAACTGATAAATATCCAAAATAAACGTGAAAGGGACCCATATTCTGCTTTATTGTTTATAAATCCCTGTATATGTGATACATTATTATGTGTGTGTGTGTGTGTGTGTGCGTGTGTGTGTGTGTGTGTGTGTGTCCCTGTCTGAGTTTGATGCTGACAGAGTCAAGCTGTTTGGCTGCTATTGATCAGAACCCGGTGTTCCCTACAGCACACAAACACACACACACACACCCAGCACATGCAGTTACAAGCGCATACACCATGTTCCCCTTCCTGTCTCTCTCTCTCTCTCTCTTTCTCTCTCTCTCTCTCTCTCTCTATCTCTCGCTCTACTTCTACTTTCTCCTTCTGAATCCATTTTCTATATCGCACGCCCACCCGTTCTGCGGCAGACAAACCAAACAGCCGACCATAATGAAGTAGCGGCGCATCATCACAAGCACGCCTGTGTGTCCAAATGAGCTGGAGAAGAAACCGCCGGTGTCTCGGCTCTCATCCCTAATTATTTACCTCTAGTAGGAGAGGAGAGGAGAGGGGAGGGGAGGGGAGGGGAGGGGAGGAGGGGAGGGGATAGGAGGGGAGAGGAGAGGGGAGGAGAGGAGGGGATAGGAGGGAGGGGAGGGGAGGGGAGAGGAGAGGAGAGGGAAGGGAAGGGGAGAGGGGAAGAGAGGAGAATAGAGGAGAAGAGAGGAGGGGAGAACAGAAAGAAGGAGGGGATAAGAGAGAAGAGAACGTAGATGAGAAGGAAGCTGAAAAGACCAGTTGGAGAGGAGAGTAGCGAGGAGAAGAAAGACAACAAGAGGAGAGGTGTGGTGAGGGGAGAGAAGACAGGAGTGGAGGAGAACCAGAGGAGAAGAAAGACACGGGACGCGCACAGACTTAAAACGATGCGCGTGTGCGACCGCACGTGCGCTGACGTGCGCTGACGTGCGCTTGCGTGCGCATGCACGTGACGCCCTCTGACCAGAGAAAACCTTGGCCCAGCCTGTCTGTATTCACACCGTCTCCCAGCTGTAGAGAACGACACTGTCCACTGACTCACCAGCGCAGCTCCATCACACTGGGCCAGGTGTGTATTAGCTGGCAGAATGCAGGATGCAGGCAGAGTTAATCTGCCTATAAACCAAGGCGCGTTTGGTCGGAGTCAGTGGCATTAAAAGGGTTTTGCAAACACATCATTTCTATTTCCTTTTTCCAAATATATTCAATAAATATTCATATTTACATATTTGGCTTTATTTTGGAGCTAGAGCCTACTGTAGGATGACAAATCCCCCAGAATACTATTCATCACTATTCACTAGGCACTATTCATGCATACAGGTTCTTGTTGTCAGCGGAAGTTTCTTTCTGATCCGCGGTTCTGAATGTTAAGTTGCTTGTTGGACAATTAACGCACACCTGCAGGCAGGGAAAGGCAACAAGAGAGCAAGCGTCACAAAAAGAAAACCAGAACAATAACAATACAACTGAGAACTTGTTTTCAAATGTTTGCATCATCCTAGACACTGTAGGATAGGCCAATCACTCCATTATTAAGAGACATATTGTTTATCTTCCGTAACAAATGGAATTAAACATTGTTATGCATCTTGTTCTTGGAATGTGTGTGTGTGTGTGTGTGTGTGTGCGTGTGTGTGTGTGTGTGTGTCATGTATGTACACTCATCATGTGTGTGCCAATGAGCGGTATGATGATTAGATGATTATGTGACCGCGTACCACATATATGACAAAATATGTCTATACAGTATGATGCGCGTGTGTGTGAGAAAGAGAGAGAGAGAGAGAGAGAGAGAGAGAGAGAGAGAGAGAGAGAGAGAGAATAATGCATGTGTGTGTTAACATTTGGTTTAATAGCAATGGACACACAAATGCACACAGATGTAATATATACACAAGTATATGCACACTATTTAATGTGAAGTAAATATACAGTAGATGTTGTGAGCTTTGAATATTTGCACCATTGGAACCAACAAAACATTAAATGCATTCCTGTAATATCTTCCCTCTTTCTCTCTCTCTCTCTCTCTCTCTCTCTCTCTCTCTCTCTCTCTCTCTCTCTCCCTCTCACTCTCAATTTAGTGTTTGCAGGTTTGCAGTAAACAATTTTTCTTGTGTAAATAATTCCCTTAGCAAGCCAGCAAGGTACTCTATCCCTCTGCATAGAGAAAGAGAGAGTATTCTATATAGTAAGCTCAAAACAGGATTTTCTGAAAATGCCTTTACAAATAAGGTTTATCTTACTGTACTCACTTTTTGAGTTCATAAAATGCTTCTGTCCAACTACTGTTTCTACCACTACGACTACTACTACAACTACTACTAGAACATTCTTGATCAAATCTATCAAGCTTTATTTATACATATAGGCCATTTAGCATCTTCTTCAAGGATGCAGCAGGGATTGCACTGAGGACCTTGTGACTAGTACATGTCCTCCCAGATTACTAGGCTATTGTGCCCCCCACAGGAACTGTTGTGTAGTGACTGCTGTCACCTCTTGTTATGGAACACATCTATTTAGTGGACAAATACGCTCATCGCTCGTTCAGCTTGGACAAAAGCGTGTACTAAATGAAGGCAGATGTACATGATGTGTTGTGCATTCTCTAACGGGTGACGGCGGTTGTGTCCTCTTGCAGGATGCGGGTGCGGGGGCTTTGTGTCTGCGGAGTCGGTGTGTGGAGTCTTCTGCTGTCCCTTTGTCTGGCCTCGCTCACTCACGCACACAGAAGTCACACAGGTAGGTCAAGTACTGTGTGTGTGTTTGTGTGTGTTTGCTCGTCAGGGCTAACTATTCTATGACTTTCCACCATAGCGCCACATCATCAACTGCAGGCTATTTTATTTTTAAAGAGTGGGAGTGAATAGGCCTTGCAGTACACCAAGGAATGCAGAGGCCAGATTCACAATGAAATATAGGAGACCAGAGAGGCCGGTTGCCAAGAGGAGCGCAGAACATTTCTTTAATAATTTGTCTGAGGGGGATGAAGAATAGACGTACTCCAGTGAAAGGTCTGCTCAGTTCAGAAGCTTTCACTCCTTCCTAATCAGAGGAAGGAAACAGAATGATTTTGTGTGACAGGGAGGGAGTCCAATGTGGTAATCGTCTTCGCAGATGTCGGTCGCCGGGTCATTCCACTAGTGGCTTACCTTAAACAAGCCTCAGTACACACTGCCCACCTCTGGGTTTGGCAGTTTGCCAATAGCTTTTTTATTTATTTTTTTAAAGCTAATGTTTGTGTGAAGACATACTTCTTAAGTCTACATGCACAATTATAATTAGAACATTTACAGTAGCCGGTAAACCAAACATGTCAGAGATCAAATCCAGGACCTTTTTGTAACCCACTACAGTGTATCAAAATGTCTTAGACCTTTTTATTATTCTTAAATATGTCAAATAATTTTTATTCAGTTATTTCCTGTTGGTATATTTTGTGTTTATTTAATTTTTTGCATTAGTGAATGAGACAGAAATGAAAAGACGCTGATAATAAACATGATAACAGATTGCTATTCCAGTCCATTGGGACGCAAGCCACATATTAACCAGCCCAGGTGTTTATTTAAAGGTACAGTCCACGTTTGTTATCTGGAATTTTCACTGGGGTTAAAACAAACTCATAAAAAAAAGTTTATTTTAGTTTGAAACACAGATAGTGTATGTCAGTGAAGTCAGTGACCTGCTTAACCTACATATGGAAATGATACAAGATCTACAAGTCTGTGCACTAATCTCAGATTCTACAAAACATGCAAGATCTCACATATTCTTTATCTCAGCCCTCTGGCCTAGCCTTGATAATGTTCCTGGAGATAGGGTCGGTGGTGTTTCAATGTGTACGCGAGAGTCCACACACGTGTGTGTGTGTGTGTGTGCGTGTGTGCGTACAGTACATGCACACAGAGCCTGACAATCTGTCGAGTGTCGGCATGTTGACAGTATCCACACTTGAGGTGCTCCCAGGTATTATCTCACTGTTCAGCCTTGACAAGGCAAGATGCAAGGCGAGATTTTCTAAAAAGGAGGGATTGCGAATGCGAATGCAGATCGGATCATTGTGGTGCGTCACAAGGTCCCCGGCGAAGTGCTGATGTCGGCACAATGAGCCAATGAAAACAGTGAAAGTATAAGAAATTAAGTCAGAGGAAGATAAGGAAAGTTTATCATCTGCAGTTTTTGTGAAGCTTTCCGGAGTTTTTATCATGGTGCTGCGTAGATAATGGGGATGTCAGAGTACTGTGAATTGCAGGCGTGAGGGTTTGCACGTGTGTGTGTGTGTGTGTGTGTGCGTGTGTGTGTGTGTGTGTGCGTTTAGGCGTGATTGATTGTGGTGTGGGTGGTAATCAGGGAGGTACAGTGTTATCCAATTGCACGTCGTCTGAGCAGGGCAAAACAGACGGGTAATCAGATAATTACAGAACACAATCCCTTAGGTCACCCCAAGGTTACCACACACACACACACGCACACGCACGCACGCACGCAAATAGGCACAAATTCACAAGCGTTAACATAAATTACATTACGTACGTCCACCAAACATATTCTCACGCACACACACTGTAGATGTATGTAAAACGTGTTCACTCATTATGTTCATTGGAGCAAGGTACGGTAGTGACAAAATGTACTCTTTTTCTATTATACGAATCACACAGTACTGTACATGCCTCTACTGTCATTCCCCAGTAGCGTTAAAGAGCTAGTCTATTGTTTCACACGTTGTTTGTGCAGACAGTGCAATGTGTTCTTGTAGACAGGCATGTACAACCATGTGGTGGTTGAGCGGTGTATGTGCACTAAAGCATGATGCATGCTACATATGTATGGCGCTGTAGACATGAGCACGAATATAAGGTACAGTATATTTGTCCTTTCATTGGAGTGATTGCAAATACTGTATTTGCCAGGGTTCTTTACCAAACTGTTATATAATTCATAGAGTTGTGATTATGTTTATGTCATTACTGTAGCTCGTCGCTGTACAGCTTGTAAAACAGCTGTTCTGACTCTGTAGTCCTTGTTGTACTCTCTATTACTCTGTGCAACTGATTCTGCAAAACCCCTTGTAGCTGCTTTAAGCTTAATCATTGTGAATGTAAGCCATACCTTGCTCGAGAAAAGGCTGTGGAAATCTCTCTCTCTCTCTCTCTCTCTCTCTCTCTCTCTCTCTCTCTCTCTCTCTCTCTCTTGATTGTCCGCGACTCAGAGGTCAATCGCTCGTAGTGGATTGCAGATGTCTTGCAATGAAGAGATCTCCACTAGTACACAGAGTCGGGGGCCTGAGCTGAACATCTCAGTGGTTTGCCAATAGTCCTGCCAAAGCAGCCGGGCCAGGCTTGAGCGGAGACGAGGCTGACCACTTGGCCACGCTCAGCAGACTCATTGATCCCACTCTATGAGCTGTGATCCCCATACATCGCTACTGATTAGAGTCGGCTAACAACTCAACTTACTCGCCGGGAGAAGCAGAACAGAGATGCAGGGGGAGGAGAGACAGAGGAGAACATGGACAGACAGACAGACACACAGACAGACCGACAGACCGACAGACAGTCCTTGACACAGAAACACACGTGCACTAGCAGCTAGACACAGGAGGATTCATACAGCGCTTTGTGCGTCAATGGTGATGTGCCCAGGTAGACTGCCATTGCTTTTCAGACGCTGCTCTATACTGTATCGCTGCACTCACTGGTCTATATGGCTTGTGAAAAATTCAAGTCGCGAAATGTCAAAATGTACATGCTGACTAACATTTTGGCGATACGCTGCACTTTATCACGAGAGACTGGAGACAGAAGGAAATGCAAACGGAAAATAAATAAATGCTGTGAAGAGCGTATACTTTTTCTTTCTTCAGCTACAGTACGCAAAAATCTTTGGTGCTGTAGTAGCTACGTTTAGTTGTCTATTTCTAACCAACTAGATTCAGTGTCGGGAAACCTAATACTTAAGTCAAAAGCTGTCTTTTAAAGTCCCTCATAATTACCCTTGAGGTTGAAAACAATATTGGAACATTACGCTACACGCTGCAGCCGGTAAATGTCTTAACAAAGGCCAAAAAGTCTGCAGAATGAAGAAAACATGGAATATGCTTATAAATCATTTGATCATTGTTGTAATGTTAACATTACAGCATTGACATTTCAAGGCATGCTACCTGACCACACATACTGTAACAATATCCCAGACATACAGTATATGGAACTGGGTCACTTTAATCCAAAAAACCTGGCCTCCTTCTGGACAAGATAGTGGCACTCCCATGGAGATGTATTTTGTTTAACATTGTCTGAATTATTAAGTCAGTGACTCTGTATGTATCTATATGACTGTATGTTCGAATATTCCAAATTGTCATTGAATTATCTGCTGACTAGACTCAGAGACTAGAAACATAATCAAAATGTGTGATTGACAGGTGATAGCTTGGGCCCGTGTACATGTTCAAATAATAATTTCAAAGTACAAATGCTCATTCTGCTTCTCCTTAAGTATTCATAACCCTTATGCCTTTACCTAGCAGATATGCCTGTTTCTGTAATCTGTCCATTTGCTCATCATTGTGGCTGCCCCAGGCACTCTCTCTGTTGACAAACGCCAAGGAAGCAATTTACAAACTCTCACCTTCACCAATCACTGTGTCCTTGGAAATGCACGTTGGAGGATTTTAAATGACGTGTTCCTATACCTGTGATTTATTCACACATATTAAGGTGTCTAGGAATGTGTTTGATAACTGACTGCAGATGCTGTACAGTATCCCATATTTATGGATAACCTTCCCTGTTTGTATTTCTATTTTATCTTGAAGTAATTCCCTACATTGAATTTCTAAGTGAATGTTTTGTTCGTTCAATCATTTAAGAACATTAAATACAATGCAGTTAAAATTTCTACAAAGGGGAACGGTGTTTATAGCTATTATTTGCTCTCGGTCTACCAAGTATGGAAATGGGTGTCCATGAAAGTGGATGGTTGATGCAATTTGCTTGGAGGCAGTGATTCATTTTCTAAGGATCAGACATTGAGACATAAAAACAAAAGAAGACTGTGAGGGTGTGATTGCATTATTAAAATCCAGCTATCTGCTGCGTGAACATATTGTATTTGTGTATACAGTAGATAAGCCTGTGTATTTCTGTACATGCCATTTGTACATTATTACACCAGCAATTAACACAAACTGGTTCTAGCACACACAAACAAAAACATATAGGTCTATATTAGGAGGTGTACAACACTGTGTGCATGAGTGACCATAATCGGAGGGTAGTTATAGAGCTAAATAGTTATCCTTGTGTTCTTTGGGGTTTCGGGAACCAAATGTCAGCATTGCTTTACTGTATGCACTGTGGCATGATAGCCTCCATTCTGATTGTGTGTGTGAGATAATTGCTGTAATTGGATGCTTTCCTCTTGCTGTGCCATGCGAGGACCTTACCTTTGTCCTCTCATTGCATTCATTAGCGTTAATCATTAGCTGTTGGCTTGCCAGACATCCCAGAATAGACCCAGGCTATACTATAGGCAGCCTGCAGGCTAACTAGATGCATTCACCGTTAAGCCACTGTATGCAACCAAATCAACATGGATACGCATGTCTCCCAGAGGTCAGTGCAAAGAGGTTCGCCAACTGCTCAAGCCCCTTGCCTGCTTGCCTCTCCGCCTATTGCTAAGGCTGTGTGTGGCTCATTCCAACACGTTCCCTCTATATGGCTCCCTACTTCTAACTTTTGCTTTATTTCACAGCTATTAAACCAGGAAATTTCAATCAGGTTGCACAGCATGGATTTTTGCAGGGGCATCGGAGAAGGAGTGAACTTTTATTTAATGTGGCCGTTTGTTCCTTTCTCCTCTCCACCTCCATTCCCGTTACTTTTTTTATTCCTCAGCTGAACTCAACCTCGGGTCTTTATAGTTTATGATTCAATTTTCACCGGTAGAATTGTTCCTCCAGAAATATTTGCCTGGTGAGTGGTGCTGCAGTTTTGTTATGTGTTTGTACAGTACCTTTTTGTTGGCATTCACAGTCGTGCAAACACATCAATTTGAATTTTCAAGGTTGTGTCGGTTGAGGCGGGATTCACCCTTTCACTTGGCAGGGAGTAAAAATACTCTGAAAATCAGTATAGCCAATATTGTATTATTTGATTTAAGTGAATGAAGATAGGTAGACCTACTTTTGGGACTATGAGGTTATGGGTTTGGCAGCAGGCAGAATTTACTTGCAATTGTACCTACAAATAACATATCTCTTAGCTCTCTTTCAGGGTTTCCTGCTGGAGTGAATTTGGCCCAGTACATGTCTCCTGAGGTTCAGTAAACAACCAGATGTTTGGAGACAAAAGGATTGTAGGTTACCTTTTGAACCATTTCCAATTCTGAGGCTGGCACCCTGGAGACCAGGAATCAAACCAAAGTGTGTCTTGCCTATAGTCATCTGAACTCAAGTTGATATAGTGTATAAAAGGAGAACACTTGTACTGGTTATGGCTTTGATATTCTACTGTATTCTCCTGTCATGAACCAGCCAGATATAATATGCTGGTGATGTAGAGATAATTCTTTAGTTCCTTCATGCTGGTTACTGTCTCCTATAAAACTGCTTTAATCCTAAACAACCTCCATGCTTTGTCTTCTTGCAGGAAAGTCCAAAGGCCATAAACTGTGAATAATGTACAGAACAGCCTGATGATAAAAGCTTCACACATATGGAAAAAAATACAGACGTTGAAAGACAATCTGTCAGAAAGAGATCTGGAGTGATAATGGGCCACCATGGCAGGGACGTTTCTCTGTTTTGCTATAGGAAAAAAACAACCAATTAAGCAAGATATCCCTCGAAAGAATAAACAGGGAACATTTAATTCTATGCTTTTATCCCAGTAATCACTATAAAAACAGCTCCTGTGCAGCAACCAACATTAAAAACCAAACATGAAATGATCAGATATGCTGCTAAGACAAAGTCTATCTGCAACTACAAACAGTGAGTTTCACTATAAAGTTTATTTATTTATTTATTTATTTTTTGTTGTAATAGAAATTATGATTTCTTTTTTTTCCACCGGTTACAATGCAGCCTAAAAGAGAAAAGCGGTGTCTGTTTTTTGGTAATTATACTTAAAGTTAATAATGCTATTAATATATTTGCGTACGCGCATGTGTGTGTGTGTGCGTGTGTGTGTGCAAGTTCTATGGCGCTTTATTATGCCTGACAACAACTCAACAACAATGGATGGATGGGCGGCTCTTTAGTTTACTGATGTACTGTGTGTGTGTGTGTGCTTGTGTGTGTGTGTGTGTGTGTGTGCGCGTACGTGTGAGTGATGCCTTTAATGCCTTCATTAATGTGAGATGTGACATTACACTGCACAACATACTGTATATGCTGCATGGGACAGTATTCAGAAGATTATTAGATTACAGATTAAGAGAGAGAGAGGGAGAGAGGGCATGTGTGTGTTTGTGCCGATTCAGCATGTGTCTGTCTCAGGTCAGGTCGGGTCTATAACATGGATGCAAAAAGGCATGTTTATGTGGCAGTCCAGCCTAGCCTCTTGTGGTGGATAAATATGGTTAAGAGGCTTGTATTTGTAGTCTTTTACTATTGTGAGTTAAATAAAACCGCAGTAATGCAGCTTCTCTAATCCCCTCACACAACTAATCCTAGCTGAACACCACTGTAAATACTCTGTGGGCTGAATTAAAGCACAAATCACCCAATCCCTAGCTCAATATTTTATGCTTATGTTGGCGCAGATGAATGTGGAGAAATCCCGTCTCTTTTTCTATCAAGTAGTTTTCATTTGGACATAGAGTAAGACAATGTATGTGTGTACCTTTATAAATGAACTGTTAAACACGGTGGTGAATGGCTCAATTGATTCAGTATATTTCACAGCATGAACCATGTGACTTCCTTTAGGCTATTGTAGATGCATAAAATGGCGATTCATTGATATGGTTTGCTGACAAGGGCAAATGTGCTCTAACTTATGAAAAAAAATAGGCCTTTACTGTACAATTAGACAAAACACAAGCAAATAAAAAATAAAAACCATCTTGATCAATTTCACAATACATGCACAGCATTTAGAGAATGTTCTGCAAATTCAAATAGCACATTAACAAAACAAAACAACACATTACAAAATGACACAAAAAAATAATGTGATTTGTGCTGCAATTATGTTTCATATTTGTTTTGTTTTTTTATATACACCATTGTAGTCCCACATTACACAACTTGTATTTTAATTCTACCTTGTTAGTTAAATCAAATATTATCAGTGCTAGATGTTGTCATGTTTTCGTCCTACACTCTGCTCGCCACAATATTTTACAGTCATAATTGTGTCTAACGCGAACCACAGTATGAGACGTGTAATCTATTCTTTCCTCTAGCCCAGTGGTCCCCAAACTCAGGGTCGCGAGACACTGAGGAGGGGGTCACAAAATGATTTTCAGAAATGAAATAACATTTCAAAAGACTAAAATTGCATAGTTTAGCCATAATTGTTAGTAGTAGTACAGTTTATACATTACTTTGATGTATTCTGCTACTAGCCTGTATTAAAATACTATAGAAAAATAATATGTTATTCTTCTACCACCTCTGGGTATAGCATGGGTTGTAAGTCTCTGGCACTGTTATTTTGGGGGGGGGTCCGACGCTGAAAAGTCTGAGAAACCCTGCTCTAGCCAGCCTTGACCAAAAGAACCATCTTTTGATAGATGTTTTACCCATTTGTTACTATAAAAATACATGATTTGGGGAGCTAACATGATTCGAGTATGTTACCCGATGCCCATAGAGTCTTAGCCGCCTATCCATGAAACTTGAGTGCCTCCCTGACTGCTCATAACATTATTGAAATGAAATAGAATACAATGTGTGATCCATCAGAGGTGTTGGGGAAAGAGCTAAAATATATAATATGCTGTGTAATTTATATACTGTATGTATAATTCAATAATCACATGATTCAGATTGAACAAGTGTGTCCAGACTTGTTCATCAATATTGAGTGTCCTGTGGAAACGTTTGTGATTTCATGTACAGTAATTGCAGCATTTCTGTAATATGTTTTGCAGCGCCTGCCTTCTAAATGCTACGCATGTGTGTGTCATTTCACTTGTATTTTGTCTATTTTGATGTATTTTTTTAAGTTGTAGCCCGTTTACCGTTGTTTGCTATTGTACAATTTAATTTAATTTTAGCAACAGTACAGTTTGGTGGGGGTCCAACCACAAATGAGAATAATTACAAGGACACGCAGAATGTAAGGTAGCCTAATTACAAATTCCTTCTCGATAATTAAAAAGTTGCTTCTTCAATATGTTAATTAAGAAATTGCTCTTCGGTAACTTAAATTCCAAATGCATCCCCTAATTAGTTAGAAACCTCTCTGTTTGTCTCTATTCCCTGCTCCTTTTAGCATTATTTAAAATAAATCAATGCCTCTGGCTTCTTCCTGCTTTAACCTTTTTCATGTGTAAACAGATGTGGCCAGGGGAATGGGTAAAGGACAAACAAGCAAATACTGGCACATATTTAAAAATATCCCTTGTTTTAACTAAAGCAACTGAAATAAATATGGTCAGATATCACCTAAGGTTGTATGAGTTTTCATTAAATATATATGGTGTGTTGTTCATGGACATCAGTGATGTCTTACTTGAATTATACTTACGTATAATTCAAATTATACGCAAGTCACTTAAAGCAAATTGCCCAACTTTGGTGTCTCCCATCAACAGAAAAACAGACAAAGGCAAAGAGGAAAAACAATCTTAAAAGGGTCTAATCCTGGAAATTCTCAATGAATGTTTCACTAATAGCAAAGCCTATCCATTTGCTTTAATTCTGGGGTCAGCAATAGGGTTGTCACCTTCCATGCAAAAAAATAAAGGACGCTTCCCCCATCCCAGACCAGGAGAGTCTTAATCACTTAAAGGCAGGTTTCGTTGCTAACTCAATTTAAAACAATATACCTCTGCAGCGCTGCCTCACACATTGAAACGCATTGCGAATCATAGTAGGCTACGGTACTACGACTATGTTGTTGTTAGAAGAGTTCGCCACTTTGTTTATGTTCCTACTGTATTTACGGACTCGGGGCTTTGTAGAAGCACTGGATTATTTTTTCATCATACACAGAAGCGTAAAATAGCGAAATGCGAGGAGTTATTTGATGAAATTGACAAAAAGTGTATTAGCTTTCAAATAGCTTGCAATAGCTGACTATACCTTTAATGGAAAATAAAACTCGGTCGCAATCAGGCACCTTTGGATTATGCAATAGTTATAGAGGTGGTTAACCGGTCTGCTATGAAGAGACAAAAAAAAAAAAAAAAACACACAAAAAGCCACAGAACAGATTGGTCTGACATGCATGCACGCACGCACACATAATATTTTAGTTTTATGTTCTGAACTTTTATATTAGGGTTAATTGACTGATGGTGGTAGTCCTTTTCAGGTCTGGCTTGTAGGATATGCAGTTGTGGCTAAGCAACTCTTCAACTTAGAAAAGCTAATTCAGATATAGTATAGTACCTGTATCTGATAACCAAGATTGTTGTTGCTAAGGTTAATGATTTCATCTCAGATGTGGATGTTTTCATAAGGATGGCAGCCTTGTATCTTACTCTGTCTAAGACATAATTACTATTTAGTTTTTGTTTGTTGCTATGCATGTTGCCTATATTGAATAACATTTCATTTAGCTTGGATATTACATTGTGACGTATGTCATAATTTAACGTAATGTTGATATGGCACTGATCAACAAGAACATTTGAAAAGGGAACATTCATATCAAAAAGGTTGTTTAGCACTGCTTTTAATTGATCAGCTCTGCAAACATTTTCTCGTCAACTCTAAAATTACATTGAATATAACGTAGCAACTTTTACTGTATACTGCAATGGCATTTTATTTGTAATAACAAACTATTCAGTGCAGTATGTCAAAAAAAGTGTGACTTGACCATTATAGAGCAACAGTGTCCAACACTGATGCAACACGCTGTTAGCATACAGTGTTTGTTTGGATGGAGTGTGAAGGTTGTAATTGTGCTGGTTGCTGCAGGCAAGCTGGTGGCCTGCCAGCTTGGTCCGGCTGCGTACTAATAAGCCAGCTAACCTGTGGCCAGCCACCTAACAGAGACTAATCACTGGCTTATACAGCGCTTGTGCACTCCTCCCATCTAACAGCATTTACAGTCATAGCAGACCATGCCACTCTCTCTCTCTCTCTCTCTCTCTCTCTCTCTCTCTCTCTCTCTCTCTCTCTCTCTCTCCACCCACTTCACTCCCTCTTTTCATTCTCCTGGCCTTCATCTTCATTCCTCCTCTCCTCTCATCTTTCCACCCCTGGCTTTGCCGCCAGGCACACACACACACACACACATGCTCACGCACACGCACGCACGCACGCACGCACGCACGCACGCACGCACGCACGCACACACACACACCAGGGTTCCTCTTTCATTTGGGAGTGAGGAATGGGAGGAGAGGGAGAGGGAGAGAGGAGATGTGATGATGACGATGATGGGAGAGATGATGATCCATGATGAATGCACTCAGAGGTAAAGAGTGCTGATGGAGCGTTGAGCGACAGGCGACGTGGTCTGTCGAGAGGCAGGCTTAATGTGCCAATCGCCCACTCTGCTAGATCACTTGTCACGGCTCATTGGTCAATCACCAGAGTCTAAAGGATGATTCAATCCGCTCTGGGGAAGAAATGTGTCAGGGAAATGATGGGGATCACGCTTTTCGGGTAATTTGTGAGAAATTGCTCTGCTTAGCGAGGAAGCGAGGAAGCCTTCGTATAAATGCCTACATTTACAATACAATACAAGGATTACAGATATACAATCTTACAGAAAGAGGCCAAAGCCTTTCTGACGTGAAGGACCATGTCGTCAAATATTATATATTCACTAACAGGTATTCCTGGATTTACACAAAACGCCAAACGGCAGTGGAACGAATATCACGCACATGCTGCTTTCAGTGTAAACAGCATGTGCGCTAATCTAAAACGGAATTTCCCCAATGTAAACTATAAACATAAACAAGTCAACATGGAAAGGATATAGGCTCTATTTCGGTTTCATGGCCATTCTGCGCTCAGTGAAAGTTTTAGCGCAGTAGAAGTATTGTATCATTGACAAGTGTGGCTATGCAGTCGCATACATTACTGTCCAGCCTTTCAGCGAGAGTAAAGCGTGGTCATCTATCTCTATTTGTGAAATGACACCTCCACAACAGACGTTACGCTTGTGTGCAAGCGCACGGCACACTATCACAGTAAAGTGAAGCAGGAAGAGGTTGACGTTTACGAGTGGCTGTCCTCATCTTTCTTTGGCAGACCTAAGACAGCCCTCGTCAACATGGCCGCCAAAGCTGTAGATCTCACCTCCTGCTCCCACCTACGCGATGTGCTCCTCTTTGCCCACACGCTGACAGGGAGAAGATTGAAGGAGGGCTTCTCCGGAAACCGTTCAATCATTGTCTGACAGGGGAGGAACTGATAAAGAAAGAAAGAGAGAAAGAAAGAGAGAGAGAGAGAGAGAGACATGCCATCTAATCGCTCTTGGCGCCCCTCACAACAATGTAGATCACCTCTATGAAGAAGAAAGAAAAGAAAGAGCATGCAGCCCCCCCCCCCCCCCCCCCATGCCCGTGAGGTTTCTAAGGGGTGGGGTGACAGAAGTGGCAGATAGAAATATAGATGAGCAAGGGGACCTAAACAGTCTCCATGGGCCAATGAATAGTCACTTCCAGTCAGCAATGGCTGATTAACACACATTTTTAAACAGGAGGGCCTGACACACACATACTCCACCACACACACACATCCTCCACTGGTTAATGGGTGAGCGGTAATGCTGTGTTAATATATCAGTGCGTATTAACAATTTATACCCAATTTACCGCCTTAATATCCCACCTGCGGAGGCAATTAGAAGGAATAGTCTGTGATGCCGTGGTGGTTTTTATGCAGCTTTGTGGGTCAACGACCTACCCTGTCTCCAGAGTTAATGTGGTGTCTCATTCATGTCCTTTTTCCTAAACTGTTGAGTTTATAGGGGATGACCATGCTTATATTAAAGTAAACGTTGGAGTTACTATTTAGTATATATGTAGTATAATTTATATCATAGTATTAGTTTTATTTATTTGTCAATTATTAATTGACGGAACATTGATTGAATTCAAATATCAATATTCTCACGAACCCCTGCATACAACTATTATTGTAAAATATAATTTGATGTACTGATTCAACTGGCATTAGTCTCTGTCCCATTACAATACAACAAACAGCATTACAAGCGGCCCTGTGGATTTGCCAATGAAACACTTTCTACCGAATATGCCGTACTGTCACAGGTGACTTGATGTAGTTTAAGGAGTACATTTCCACGGTAACAACCCACCTGTCGGCCTCACCACCAGAGTGAATAAAGTAATGAGAGGAGATGACGTGGCTGAGGCTGATGTCATCAGTTAGGTTGATTGGGGCGGGGGGGGGGCTTCATTTAAGGACTGACTTGACATGGTGATACAGTGTGGGCTGGCCATGACAGGAAAAGCGGCGAGTCTCATTATTGGCTTGTCAGTGGCAATCCATGAATCACAGCAAAAGGCCTGCTGCATGCCTTGCAGAACAATAGGATTTCAGCGGGAAAGATATTCTGGAGTCACTGTCTCTTGTGTGCTGCATACGTTCAATTACATTACTTGACTTCCCCTTGTGTTTACACTTCTCCCTTTCCCTCTTTTAGCACCCTTCATTTCCCCCCTTGTCTCCCCTGGTCTTTTCACTCTCGGGCTGACCCTCTTGTCTCTAGGGCTATAATAACACTAGGGACATTACAGTGTGTGGGATGAGTCTCTTCAGGACTGTCACTGATCCTCCCACACACACACGCGCACCGCCCAAACAACATGAGATTCAGTCTTTCCCATAATTCCCAGTTGTTAACTTTGAGCATCTTTGAAAGCATCATGGAGGGAATAGATAGATACTGTATATATATATATATATATATATACATTATGGATAGGGCACGGAAATAAAATAGGGAGAGAGAGAGAGAGAGAGAGAGAGAGTACATGGAAATAAGGTTGGGAGGGGCTGTGCGTGCAGCTCCCGTCCAATCCATGCTGATTTTCTTGGTGCGTTCTTAAATGGAATTTTAATTTGGTCTGTTTACGATTCACAACGGATGGAGCCTTCTCAGAGGGCAATGTAATCTAATTATTAAAACTCACTCGCATGGATGTGTATGCATGTAGGTACACACACACCCCCCCACAAGCACACACACACACACACACACACACACACACACACACACACACAGTACAGTAGTAGCAGAACCATTAATATACGCATTCAGGACACACACACAATGATGCATAAGGAAACACATGAAATGTAATTCACTTGGCCCTACTGTACCATTGTGAACTCATTATGCAAGTCTGACTAGCTCACGGTGTACCTCACAGAATGGATATATATATTCATTTGTATAACGCATTTATGGCCCTAGTGTGTGTGTGCGTGTGTGCCCGCGTGTGCGTGCGTTTGCATGTACTTTGTGTAGCAACATATACGTACTGTATGCTCAACACTCTCCTAGACCTAGACGGACCAGATGCAGACACACACACACACACACGCGCACACATACCTGTGGCTCCAGAGCTGGAGCATGCTGTGCCTCTGTCTGTATGACTTTCAAAAGAGGTTAACAGGATTTGCGGCGGTACAGTGCCAGCGTAGTAAAAAGTACTCCCATCAGAGCGAGAGATAGAAAGACCATTAGAGAGTGTAACATCCTCTGATTTGGGGTGCGTGATTGAAGATAATGGTCTGTTGGCCTGCTAGCCGCTGAGAGGGAGGCGAGAGGCCGTAGACAGGCAAGGGGAAAACGAGCAGCTGAAATAGGTAAGATTGAGATTGAGGCAAAGGAGGCGTCATTTGTGAAATAGCAGGAGGAACGGAGGACGGAGGGGAGGAGGTGGGAGAGAGGAGAGTGGAAATGGACGTCTGAAAATTGGGAGGAAGGAGACAACCATTTATGAAATACCAGGCGGTAGTCTGAGAGGAGGCTGAGAGGAGTTTTGTCTTTGGAGTTGGTTGTTGGCCAACGGTGGTCTGCTCTCACAGTAGGAGAAAATGCAATGTTTCTATAGTGTGCTGTAGTTGGCATCATTACTCTCGTTGCAGCATTGCACACAGGCAATGAAGCAGTATGGGTGAATGCTTTCCCGGTGTGTTTGTGAGTCGAAAATGTGATAGTTTTATCTGGCTTGTGGAGTCTATGTGCTCCCAGCGTGATGTTGTTACTGCGTGCAGAGGATCGCTCTGTGTGTTTGTGTCGGGCCCTATTTACTGTAACTTAAAGGTAAAGTCAGCTAATGCAAGCTAAATGTAAGCTAATACACTTTTTGTCAAATTCAACAAATATCTCCACACATTTTGCTAGCTTACAGTTCTCAGTGCGTGTTGAAAACATAATATGATACTTCTACACAGCCCTGGCTCCGTTAATAGTAACATGACATTAGTTTGAACCAAACTGTAAGCGTAATATTCACTTTTGGGTAATCAGATAACATAAACTAATGCTCTTCTTTTTTAGTAAATCATTCACACCGATACCCGACAATCAACAAACAATATTAAAGTTATATTTAGAATGGACGAGTGTCTATGCCGTCGAATGCTGTAGTAGATAATCACAACCGTGCTGATGTAAATTCAATGACTCCTGTAGAACTGCACGTGGTCTTATTCATTTAAAATAAATAAGAATAACAGATGTTACAACTAAGAAACACAAACATTTTATTGTACAGTACAGGTCAGGACAATGTTTGTACATTAGCCTATTAGCTTATTCACTTCAGTTTATTACTTTGGGTCTGCCACACTGCAGACAATTATTTTGTAATATCTAGCCTACTTTTATTTATATATTATTATTTGTTCAACCAGTGCAATGAATCTGTTTACAGTCTATTCCGATGAGTTAACAGATCAGGCAATGAGCTCTGTAACTCCAATTTTTATAGCCTAAAATACAATCAAATAATAGTATTGCTGTTTGTATTCTACCTACAGTATGGGGGTTGCAGATCTCTGGCATTGTTGTTTTAGGGGTTGCGAGCTGAAAAGTCTGAGAACGACTGGCCTAATGTACAGTGAACAGTGTGTTGACTAAAGCTGGATGCTTGCGCTAGTCACTAGCGTTGAGACCCGTTTCACAGAATGCGGAAGTTGCTTGCACATAAACCCTATTGGAACATAAACAAACACCACAGAAAATATGGAATCATGAACTACAGTTAACAATAGTTAACATGTGATATCTTAAATTAAATTAATTCATTACATTTTAAGTATCTTCAAACCCATTTTGAGCAATGTATTTCAATATGAATAATGCCTCCAGTCACCATGAAATCACTCTATTATAAATAACTGCATTCAGTAAAAGTCAAAATAGCAATGTGTATGGACACAAATGCCATTGGATACTGCTTTTCTATAGAATGTATAACATTTCAACACAGACCTTTGTAAATCAGCCTTTACATAACATGCATCCTGAAGTAACAAATATTTAACATAACAAAAACTAAAACTAAAAACCAAGACATCTAAAAGTCCTCATTATTATTTTGGATTGTACTGTAGATAAAATAAACACGAGTTCACATCAGAGTTTGGCAAAGTTTTCTAGTGTGGGCTGAACAAGGCCAAATAGCACAACCGTTTCCATCCTCCCAGCTCTGAAATCAATATCCTTAATATTTGCGCAGTATCTCAGAGAGAACACAAACACGATCGCTCTAAAATAGCTTTCAGCAACTTTGCACATTCGGCTCTCACTAGCTGACATTCAACATTAGAAGTAAAATGTCATTATAATGCCAACCATAACATGCTAAGACGAATGGTTTATGAATACATGCCGCAAGAACATCACAGCCACACACATATGTCAATAAATAAGCATTATTCTAGTTCTTATGTGGTCTGTGTAGCCCTTGCCAAAGCCCTCTGCTGTCATCTACTAGCATTGATATCTGTAATCAATCCTCATAGAACATGTACATTACTCTAGTAAAGTGTAACCCCCCACCCAGTCCAACTCTGTGATTCAGCTCAGCGCACTGCTGCTCCAGCTAATGCTGAGTCAATTACTGCTGCAGATG
Organism: Typhlichthys eigenmanni; assembly: GCA_027564635.1. NCBI lineage: Eukaryota > Metazoa > Chordata > Actinopteri > Percopsiformes > Amblyopsidae > Typhlichthys > Typhlichthys eigenmanni. The sequence goes on from JAODUK010085803.1 coordinate 62,250, forward strand.
CTGAGCCTTAAAATGAACCCAGCATGTGTGCGCGCATGTGTGTGTGTGTGTGTGTATGTGTGGTTTATTTAACCCCTTTGTGTGTGCGAGTGTGCGTGTGTGTGTGTGTGTGTGTGTGCGTGCGTGCGTGCGGCTCAGGTTGAGGTGTTTATGGGTGTTGGTTTTCTTGAGCAGTAGATCTGCCAGCAGGTCTGTCAGGCTTATTAGGGGGGAAAATGCAGAGTCAATTAGAACATGAGTGTGAGAGAGATAGGTAGAGACACTGGGAGGGCGGAAAAACATCGACTGTGCAAAAAGAAGGTGTCCGAGGAGGCCGAGAAATACATATTTTGAGCGACAGAGAAAGGACGGAATAATTATTTAAAAACAGAAAAACGAGATGTAAGCGTAAAACAAAAAGAAATATAAAAAGAAAACATAAGATTTAGATGACAAGAGGGAGAGAGTGATGGGGACATGGTGGGCGACAGATTGGAAAGTGCCTTTTGTTGAGATATTAATTGGACTGGGCTTTGCTGCCTCGTCACTTTCTCTCGTTCTCATTAACAGAGCAAATTAAGAACCTATCAAATCTCTGTTAGTCTGTTTAACACATTCATACTGTGCCTTTCAGTTTGGCACACCTCACTTTTAAATACTCTTTAGACAGTGCCGAGTCATTGTTTGGCGTTTTAGCTTTCATGGCGTACAGTGCATGCGTGCCCATTGTTGTATTGTAGGCAAACCTCCTTTGTGATGGAAATAGTAAAGGGTTCAACAACGGCATGAAAACTCTGTGCACGCTTTGATTGTAACGTCAACACACGCACGCACGCACACACACACGCACTCTCTCTCCCCGTCTTACTTTCCCTCTCTCTTTTTCTTATTCACAAACACAGCACATCCGAATCTAGTCACAAACACACAGTTACGCGTACACACACGCGCACGCACGCACACACGCACTCCTACATACTGTAAACTTGCGCACCCACAAACACACAAACCTCCTTACAAAGCATATACTGCTTGTCCTTGACATTTTCATGTTGTCGGTGAAAGGCTGGCAATAGCAGGCAGTGTTTTGACACCACATATCTCTAAATGCGGAGTGGCTGACTCGCCATGTGTTGTTAATTAACCACAGGGCTGACAATATGAAGTGTGTGGGTGTGTACAGCACGTGCATGCTTGTGTAGATTGCAGTTGCTAAGGTTGAAGAGTCCTCCGTTCAAGAACGTTCCGCCTGCATTAGTGTTTCACCCAGTGGTGGAAATGAAGATCATTCATCAGTTAAACAGCACCATAGAAGAGGTGATGTTTAAATAATGTCTTATATTGGTGCCACAAATACAGTGTGTGGTGGAGTGTGCATGTTTTTGTTTGTTAGTCCGCATATCGTTATCTAAATGGGTGCAGGAGTACTTCTACATCAGAGCACCTTGTATGCATGGTTTGATTTGACAGCTCCAATTAAGGGCTTCTTTTTACTTTTCATCCTAGAAGTTGCATCTTAGAAGGCTGATGACGACAGCATATATAAGAACATGGTACACGACCCATGCATAACTCTCTCTCTCTCTCTCTCTCTCTCTCTCTCTCTCAGTGCATGTGAAGGCAGGGACGTGCGAAGTGATCGCTGCCCATCGCTGCTGCAACAAGAACAAGATCGAAGAGAGATCTCAGACCGTCAAGTGTTCCTGTTTCCCTGGACAGGTTGCCGGCACAACCAGGGCCATGCCCTCTTGTGTTGACGGTATGTCCCACTGAAAATGTCTTTTCTGTCTGCGGTTGAAATTGTTATACTGTTGTGTTGACCTAATTTTACAATATCTTTCTGGTGCATCTGCAGTACGTTATCACCATAATTACATGGATTATATATTATATTTATGCTATACTATTTAATAATAATAATGAACTATAGTATTTAATAATTATGAATTACTTTCTGGTATACATGCAGTACCATGGGTCACCACTGGGAGTACCATCATACAATATAAAAGCACTAAAGCCCCTTCAAGAGGAATTATACTCAGCTCAAACAATTTAAATGAAACAAACAGAGTAGCCACATATTCATATTTCTTATTCACAATTTACAACTTGAACCTGAATAAGTTTAGTCACTGTAACACCGATATGCCTAGCCAGCTACAGTTACAGTTTGTGTGCATTGTAAAAATAATTGGAACATTTACCTCCGGGGACTGTACTCTACATGTTTAGGCTCTCTTGCATGTATGAATGATTTCCATAATTCACAAACAGGGAACTCTTGCATGTACTTCAATTATTGCCATTTCTTTTCTCGATCTTTGCAATCATGCTGTGGGTAGTAATGCAGTACACATCAACAAATATCAAAGTGGAGCAAACCCAGTTTCAATGACACAGATACTTTATAGGTATGCTGTTTAAACCTAATGTTTGTGTTTCACAAACAAGAAAAACAAATGATCTTCTGCATGTTTTCATTTCCAGAGTCTTCTCCCTCAACATTATAGTGAACTCTTACAGATTTTCATTACAGTATATGGTGAATCCGGGAATAATGTCAGTGATTCCTATGTGTTTAGTGACAGCACGCTAGTTGCTGGCGGTAGGGCTGTTACACACAGCACATTTTCCATGTGCTCAGAACAAAGTCAACAGAAGCTCACACACACACAAACACAAACTGCTGGTCTGTCTCTCTGTCCAACACCCTCCCACCCTCTCTCTCTCTCTCTTCCTAGCAGAAAACAAAAAGTAGAGACTGATAGGGATCAAGACGTGTCATCAATGTTCAAAGGGATGGTGAAGTGTAGAGTAATGCTAGAATATATTTTTTATAACATGATGGGTGATGTAGGGGAGTTCAAGAGGGTGTGGGATTATAAAGGAGCTTTGTTTACGGTCAATGATGATGGTGATTATATTTTATTATATTTTCTATGTAAAGCATAACATTGAAACATAAAATGGAATATACTGTTGTCTAATTAAAGTGTTGTTAAAA
>JAODUK010085804.1:0-14618 GCA_027564635.1 Typhlichthys eigenmanni
GGTTTGGGGTCCCCTGCTGAAGCTGCTGCCCCCGTGACCCGACTCTGGATAAGCGGATGAAGATGGATGGATGGATGTTTGTTTATACTATAATAAAGAACAGTGAGAGTTGTTGGACACCTAGGTGTACATTGTTTTGGTATCTGATTTTGATTGAAGACCACCATTAATAGAGGCCATTATGCATTACTCTTTCAATTACCGATAATTATTTCTATCTGAACTGTTCACAACCATAATAGAATAAATCTGAAGAAGAAAAAACTGCAAAGTCAAAGTGCAGAAACAATGGGAGTAGTTAAATTGAGAAACATGTTTATGTTCTGCTGTGATTGACGATGTATTGTATATCATGCTAGCATTTATGGGTAATCTTGCTAAGTGATAGAAAATCTTTGCCCTATAGTCAAAACAGTAAAATTATATTATTTGTCTTTGCAGGGCAGATAGACAAAAGTCAAACTGTTTGCTTTGCTTAGCTGTTTTCTTCATTACAATTGAATACACTTAATTCTGTCATCATGAGAGCATGTCAAATCAAACACTGTCATTATATGCAGAATTATATAACCCCAAATTGTATAGGATCCATCAGGGTGGACTAACTCAATTATTGATAAGTAACCATGAAGTGAGACTGGGTAAATGTTATAGCTCATAAATGGTCACTGTTATGGCTGCCTGCCCTTTACTGGGTTTATGAGGAAACGCAGAGTACTACAACCATGTCATTTTGTGCAGTTTGTGAACCATTAAACCAGCGATGGATTTAAAATGAGACTTATGTGGCATATACTGGATACAAATCTATCCATTCAAAGATGTTGGTCCATAATTACTTACAGTGTTCAGAGTTGAAAAGCAGTTATATCTGTGATTAAACCATGCAGAAAGAATCAAAAGAAACCTATGCGTAATGCAAAGGAGGAGTGGTCAGTAAGGCTAGGCCTTGCAAAACGTGGGTTTGTCCAGGGTCTATTTTCAGACCTGCTGAGACCTGATAATAAAGTGTACCTAATTACCACCATTCACATTGAAGTAAAGTATTCAAGAAATAGTCCTAATCCTCTATCAACATGAAGTAATGTGCTTTCTCAAAGTCCAGTAGCCAACCACCGAACAGTGAAACAGAGCATGTGAGTTTAAACTGTCTACCATTGAAGGCCAGTTCTGGGATCTCGGGATCTCGGACAAATCCACAACAAATCTCGAACAGAAGCCTGATGTCATCTTTACATGGCTGTCCAAAAAGGGTCCATGCTACGGCAGAAACAAGCAGGAAATACATATTCCTGGGAGAGCCGTCTGGAAATAAAGCCTCAAAGGCAACTTGGCATGGGAACAGTTATTGGACAGACATAAGAAGCCAAGAACTGTATAAAACGGATTTATGAACCATCGTAATCACGTTAAATCAGGGATTGAGTCTACCAAGTGCTCTCCTACTATAAATTTAACAGGCCAAAAAAATGTAAGGAAAGAAAATACCAAATAGAATAGGTGCTGTTTAAGTATAAATTGCTTTCAGAGTACTGGACTTGAGAGTTTTTCCTATGCCAAGTCCATAATGTGGTGAGATGGGACACAGTTCAGTTCATACTTAATCAAACCACAACAAAATGTGGGGTTGTGTTAATGTGTTGCCAGCTATGTGACACAACATTTGATCAGACTGGACCTTCGTAAACAGGTATATTACTAAAATACTGCGTTAGCTTACACCTCAGACAAAAATAGAGTTATAATTAGCAGAAATCCAAACATGTTGAGTTTTCTGGGAATACTCAGAACATAGCGCTGGTCAATATCCGCCTACTTGACAGGCAAGGAATTTTGATTGACATGCACAACGACCAACCACATAACTCATTGACCAAGATGGACGTTAAGGAATCCATTGGGAAACTTAAATGACTCTGGCTGCAGTTGCCAGTCTAAATCTGTTAGATAAGTAGACTACGGTTGATGCTTAAAATAAGTAGAACAAGAGAAATTAGTAAATTTAGCTACACTAAACTACACTATGGAGTCGCACCAGAATTACGGATACACATTTCGTTACAATGCTAACAGCCAATGAAAATCGACAACCACACAGTTGCTTATGTGTCTAGTGCTAATGGACCAAAGAGGCTAATACTATAGGTAAAGAAATCATACGGAGAAAGAGAATACCTAAAATAAATGTTAAATTAAAAGTACACACTAAATATTTAAATACAATTAAATAATCATAAGAGTAAAGAGTAAAACGAAAGTTGAAAGCCACAATGTCAGTTCTGACAATCCTGGTGTCAGGACAGAAAACTATTAATGCATGATAAAGTCGACTTGCATTGCCTTAAGCGCTATTTTCCCATTAGAAATAGCACACAACAAAATGCATGTAATTACTTTTATAGCACAAAGAAATTGTCATATTGTGGAAAAGAGAAGTATGCACTCTACACCGCATAGCCTAATTATAATCATGCCTTTCATTTGGCTATAGCTATTTAGCTAATGACTTCCAGCACGGTACTGCTTTAGACAATGAGCTGTAGGTGGTATTGTAACATCCAAGCAATCTTTTTTTGTTAATCCTAATCTTTATACTCTTGTATTAAATGTGTGAATGTAGTGCAGTGGTTGTTTCAGCATAATAAAACATTCATATTTAATGCCCATAAAATATTAACCACCGTTTTAGGATCAAAATATATACAAAACATTGTTCTAGTGTGCTCTGTCCATACTGAGTGCTGAGGCTGTGTGACAACAAGGTGCATTATGGGGCTATCGCAGCAGAGCTTTCTAGGTTAGGTAATGCTGACATGTTGCACTAAGCCAGGTTATCACATGGCATGTTCTGAGAATAGTCACAGTAGCTGCCAGAGCAATCCAGACAACACACCCTCATAGTTGAGGACGAAATATGAAATGATCTGATACCAAGAAACAAATGATGGTATAGGGTTACAGTACAATAGGACTAAATATGCACAACACTGTAAAAGCTCACAATAGGACTCATGGGATCACAAAACTGAATGATGTAGCATCAAATCCAGATGTCAGTGATATACAGTCTATTGGGAAACATTTTTCTCCAAATTTGTCAAGACGGCAGGCTACTTTAAATATGCACCTAAAGTTTATATCTGCATGCATAATTTAGCTTTAACATGTCTAACTGGTTTAACACATCACTGAAAGTCTCATACCGTATCTCAGTCAGAAACACACAGTACAGTGCATTTCCTGTTATTGAGCAACTTCATGTTGCCATGGTGAACGACACAAAAACAGCAAAAATGCTTACCAGTTGCCAAGGAAATAACATTCACCACATTGTTTATTTGTTTAAGATTCTTTCCTAACAAATGCTTCCTGCCACATCTGTAGACATTTATAAGTGACCCATAATCACAAGTTTAGCGTAGGGCAGTGGGTTCAAATGGTCTCTTAATCTGCATTCTTTAGAGAGAGAGAAGACTGAAACTGTCGCTTTGCCTTCATGCTTGTGTTTCCAAAGTATCAAACATATAATATCGGTGAAGATTCAAATGCTTTATTGAACTTTTTTAACCCATCTTTGTAAAACTGACACCTGTGTGTGTGTGTGTGTGTGTGTGTGTGCGTGTGCGTGTGCGTGTGCATGTGTGTTAGGCATACACGTCATGCACTCCATGATGTATATTCATTTTGACTGGGGGCCGTTCTCTTTCACATAATAGTTAATAATGCTGGAGATGTTATTATGTTATTGTGCAATCGAAGACCAAAAAGCAAAACAGGATAGTCAATTTTAAGATGCAAAATCTCCACATAGTTCAGAAAATGTTTTCAGCAAAGCACTAATGATAACAAAACAAACACGCAATGCAAATATTTCCTTGACTCCAGACATTAGTACAAGTTGTCAGGTCATAAAAACAGGCACGTGTTGGGTTTATCTGAAGAGCTCAAAGGATCGGTTCTCATGTTAAACACTGCAGCGTGTTGAAACTGCTTTGGCAGGGACAAACAAGAGGATGAAAGCTTTAAGGAGTGTCTCTCTGATGACGGAAGCTACACAAATGACTCCACAATGATGGCAGTGAGTGTGACATGGCCATGTTTGGCAGCAGCTTTATTAATGAATAATGTTGCTTTCACGTGGAACACGGCAGATGGTAGACGACAAACAGTTTGTGGATGGCACGACAGGACAGCAAAAACACAACACCAATGACGTTAGGTTGCTGTGGTGACGACAAGTGATTTACAAAAAGTTTAAAAGTATAGCTTCTCATTGTCTATACCTACCATGTTTTCTCTGTGTGTGAGGGAGCTACGTAACATCTGGTTTTAAACTCCTTAACGTGGACGGCAAAGAGTTTTGAACTGCATTTGCTGTTGCTTTTTTGCCCTCCTGCTCTCGTCCACTAACATGATGTCTGGTTTGCAATCTGCCATGTTCCTAGTGAATGCATCACTATGTCCTGTAGTGTATTTATTATTGTTTCTTACTGATAGTCGAAAGAATACACATTTTGACCAAAAAGAAATTAGACCTACAGGCCTACAGATTTGTATTCACCAACTGCATTATAAATAAGATAAACTTGATACATATACTGTATCAATACATATCCCCTCAATACAATTGATTGTAATGTTTTCCTTTTGGGTCCCCATATAATAACAAATAGAGAGGTTTCCATCCGGTGATGTCATTGCCAGTGCTCACTGATTGACAGAACCAGTGTTTGCAAAGCCAGTCTAATCAAGACAAGCTCTAATGTGGTACCACTAATCACCTTACCAACCACCATCAACATGGCTAAGTAGATCCCTTCATCTGAGATCACACAGGGTACTCATGTGAAGGCCCCATTGCTTTATCTGCAGTAATGGGAACATCAAAAGAAAGCGGAATTGAGCTAGCAATGATGAAAAAAGACGTTTCTGTGGGTTAGAGAGTGTGTAACTATATGTAGTATGTGAAACTGACGCCTTTTCTCTATATGAATTGTGGCGTCATGACCGTTGGTGAGAGCAGGCCTCCTACACTAACGAGTATAGTAATTCATGCAGCGTATCTCCTCTTAAAAGGACAGTTCAAAATGTTGATGTTTATTCCTATTTACTCACCAGTGATTTTGCATAAGTAGTTTCCTTAATGACAGTTATTTAGCCATGCTTTGTGCAGTTTTTGTACCAAGACATTAAGCTGTGAATTGTTTTTAAAACAAGTATTCTTCAGTGATTAGGGGGAGGGCCAATGAATGGGGAATGCTATAACCATATATTTCTATGGCTATAACACATGTGCACCTGTTGAGACCAACAGTGTCTTAACAAGGCAATGTGACAGCCAGAGCACAAGTATTTCATTGTATTTTAATACAAATGACAATACATCTGAACTTGAACTGGAACAAATCTTCCACATGCGAGGCTGTTGCAGTGCACTGTACCTTCCTCCGATCTATGTCCTGTGTCTTTTGACCTCCCTGAGCTCCCTGACTGCAGCTGGCTCACAAGGCTTGTGCAGGAAGGCCAGGCCGATGACCTAGACTTGGCGTGAACACAAGGGCAGAAGGAACAGGCCGGCTCGTGTGGAGAGAGTGGCTGGTGAGAGTAAACCTGTGACAAGCCACACAGCTATGGTTCATATAGTGGTTCATATATGGTTCTTGATGCAGCACACGTCACAGTCTGAGATACTAATGACACTATAAGAACATGCTGTATGTACATCAGCTGTAAAAGACCATCCACACGGTCATGTGGTGTTTAATTCACATGAAACGCAACACATTTAAATAACATTAAATCATTGAGCGGGGGTGGAACTCTGGAGCTGCTATACAGCAAAGACGAAGAGTGAAAAGCCCCTGAAATCCTCTCTCCCCCCCTAATTGGAAAAGCAGAGGTCTAAAGCACCTCCATTTTCTCTATTTTCAACATTAATGTTCAAGTCTCCGAGTGGTTTTTGCATTTGTCTGGTGTCTGGCGTGTGCGTTCAAGGATGCACAGTAAATTACACATGGAATATACTGTATCACTACTCACGTTAAGAGTGTGTACTTATACATGAGACCTACATCCTGCCCATACTCAAACCAGAAGGACTGCCATTCATAATTACAGGGCACTAACAACCTCACAGACCACAAGCGGGCAGGGCAATGGGTCCCCACTACGCAGTAGGTTGCAGGGATGAGCTCTCTGAGTAATCCTAGGACAGGCTTGATCTGAGAGCCAGCCCAGATACGCACAGATAATTACAGCTCATATTACAAGGCCACACACTCAGCCCTCACAAACTGAATCAACATAACCTGCTGATAAATCTGTCACTCCATATTATTAATCTTTCACGGCCATTATATTACACCCGTATTTCATCCGAGGAGGCACCAGCCCATGGTTTCCAGCGTCGACGAGGGGACTCGCTCGACAACATCACTATGAACGTCAGGTTACAGAACCAGGTCAGGCAGCCTATGAAGTCAAATGGCAGGCGGACACTGCCTGTCTCCCATCAAGAAGCAGAGCAGAGGGCAGTCTGTCAGAGCCCTCTGTTTGGTTGCTGTAGTGATCCCATGAAGGGATCGTTAGAGGGCTTGCTATCTGAGTCAACACTGGTGAAATAAAGGGACACACACGTCACTACTGAGTTGAGAGTGTATTGTATAACAATGTCAGACCTGCCATGTGGTTTACACACGTGTGAATAAAAAGAATACACGACAAATCACAAAAAACAGACACACAGCAAAGACAGAGATGGTTGTGTGTACATTTTGTAGTGTGTACTGTACACACACACACACACACAAATGCTCCCAAAAGCATTATTATTACCTGTTTGAACTCTCACTGTATAGTGTGTTTTCTGCACGAGAACATTGGGTGAGTTTTATCATTGTAATGAGCCCATCTGACAGGCTATCTGAACTGGGAGTCTAAATACAGAGCTGTCACCATCACACAACAGCAACTGACAGCTATTGTTACCAACAAGGTATACTGTAGCATGGGTGGATGTAAGGTTGTTGTTTTCACACTTGACCTACAGTATATGGGATACTAGAAATACTACTAATAACAACATTATATTTAAATAGTGATTGTAATCATAAGAGAGTGCATAGGCTGGATGTGTAATATTGTAGCCATCACATTACGCAGCATAGTGGTTTTAAGATGATTGAGATTTATGCTTTTCTCTTATCCCTTTCAGATTAACAAATACTAGTCTACAGATAAGGTATGCATAGTACATACAATATACAGTATAATAGACATACGTAAGACTTCAACAAATCATATGGGGGTGATTTTTACTCTGCATTATGAAGGCCCACCCAGCAGCTGCATGGAGTTATAAGCAATTAATCAGCTGTGAATACATGAGTTGAGAGATACATTATGTTTTAGATAATGAATGTGAGCTGAGAGCAGGCCAGATAGCAATACATTACTTTGACAACACATGACCAGTTACATATTTATGTACAATATGCTTTCAGCATTTAACATCTCAACTTTTGTTGATACTGTGGAAAAGGTAATAGTATAGGCTACTTTAAAAAAAATGCGTACTTTGTCAATCTGTGACAAAGATAGGATACATGTGAATGTTTCACGTAGAGTCTAACACTCATACACTTCATGCATGCTGCCTGAAAGTAATTTTGGAGAGTGAGACTGTAGTTATTTTAAGTTGCAGTAAATCCTAGATTTTTCTATATCATCATTAGCCTATCATATCATGTTTTCTCCTCTCCCTTTCTCTCTCTCTCTCTCTCTCTCTCTCGCTCTCTGAAGCGCACACACGCACACACAGACACATACTGTCACATTTTGTATTGAAGCCGCTCCCTCAACTAAAAAAATGGTTGAGCTGAACTATTTCCTGAGTGGTATAAATACTGAATGCCGCTCACATTTGCACTACAATAAGGCGTGGTCACAACCAACAGGTGGCATATCAGATAAGGAAGGATTTAGTTTCTCCCGGAGAATATACTATCGTCAACATTCAAAATGCCCAAGTGCCCAAGTTGCCAAAAGGAGGTTTACTTTGGTAAGTTAATTTTCTTTTCTTTGCGTTCTTTTTTTTCTTGGTCATTTTTATGCGGTTGTTTTTATTGCCAAAAGTCACCTGCTTGAAGGAGTCCGTTGCATAGATATTGAAAATGTAGCTATAATTATAAGTACTCGAGTCATGTCTTCACGACGTTGTGCGTGTGCATGTATGAATGTGACGGTGTCAGATGCATTTATCAGGAAATAACGCGTATTTCCTGACAAATGCATCGCGAAAACATTTTTGAAAAAAAACATTTTTTATACTACTACAAAATAATTGTAGTAGTATTGTCATTATTAATTACAACTGAAAATGAACAATTATTGTTAAATTATTATTGTCATTATTATTTGTAGCCTAATTCAACTTTAATCTGTATAGCCCTATTGCCTTTTAATTAATTGCATGATGCATCTGCGTATCCCAGGGTTAGAATACAGCTTAATGTTAAAGATAGTGCTCTCTCTGGAAAACTGCACATTATAGGCTATACTATGATTGATTATGTCATATGAAAGATAACTTGCTCGAAAAAAGTAGGATGTGTCTGTATGGAAGAATCATCCCATAATCCTCTAGTACCATCAAGTCTAGTGTCTGTCTCCATCAAAGCTGCACCAATTTCAACATCTGGGGAGTTGTATCTTAATCCACTTACCACAACATTTCCAGCCAAGAAGCAGAGCAGAGCAACGTCTCTCTGGAGACACAGAGGCGTATTTTAATACAAAGCCCCTGTTCTGTTGAGTCTTTGCACTGTCAGTCAGGTTAATTGATTCTGCGGTTGGGGACACATCGTTTCCATTCAAATGCTTTTTTCCGCAGATAACTTTATGCCAAAACAAGCAAATACAAACTGGTCTTCTAAAATACATGGTAAAATAGCATGGAAAGCTAGGGATATTTTCTTGCTCTGCAAATCAGTGCTCGCGGGTTCCCCTCATGGCAAACCTTTTTTTTTACTTTGGCATGCCTAACTCACTTGGAGAGGGTAACCTTAATTGGTACACCTCCATATCTCTCAAAGAAGAGCAGAGTTTCTGCTGTATTGTCAGTGTTTAACTTGAGCTTACCCTACTTTATTACCAACCTGTGCCCTTTCACTAAACAGTGATCTACCTTGGCAGTGCTCCAATGACCTTACTATACAACTCACAGCATGGCTCCTTATTATCACCAGCCTGACTCCATGTCTTCACATCTGTCTAAGCTGAAGTTAGCTCTCAGATGGAAGCAATCACGCTACCGCTGCCTACCACACAGTGAACGACAGCAGGGAACATGGTCTGCTTCCACATAAACAGAGGGGAGAAGACATTACAAACGCACACCCACCCACATGCAGGCATTCACCCTGTGTGTGTGTGTTTAGTGAGAGAGAGAGAGATGTTGGCCTACTCTTGTGCAGTGATCAAAAAGCATTGTGTGTGCAGAAAGTATGAATATTGGAGATGTTAGCAGCTGGGCCATTCTGAGCGTATTGACGGAGGAATCACAATTCAGCTAAACGTTTCCCTGTGTTTGTTTACGATACGTGATTCACAACTTATTGAACATTTCATGTTCTACAGAGTAACAAAAAAACCTTTAAATGTAAGTGCATTCCACCATGCATGCTTGAGACATCATTTGAAAGTTTATTTGAATGTTACGTGTTCAAGGACATTTCTATTCATCTTTTTTGGATGGAAAGCAACGAATGCTCACAGAACAGGGATGTTTTTCCATTTTGTGTGTGTGTGTGTGTGTGTGTGTGTTGGAGGGTCTCTGTAATACTGTACTTCGTGACTTGATTCAGAGTCAAGATCAAGTTATTCCGCGTTCTCTCACGGTCCTGTCACAGCCCATTTGTCATCGATGATGACAAATGGCTGAAGTCCAAACACATGTGCTCACTTTAAAAACATGCATAGAAGATTGAAAGAATGAGAAATGTAGGCCTCAAACAAACATTTATCCAAGATCAGGACAGAAGATTGGCCTGCTATTTCCAGATTCCAGTGGCTGGTTATTGAAAATAAATATAGTAATAGTTTCAGACCAGATCTGAATCCTGAACTCAGATGGGGACCATTGGGCAGAAAGCAGTACTTCCTTGTTACCCAAATACTGTTGATGAAATGATTTGAAATGATTTGGTGTAGCTAATGGGAATGTTTCATATGTGCTGACAACGTTAAAACGTATCGTATGAGTTGAACTAAGCGGGATTTTGAATTCCTCCATTTAATATTATTTCTCTCTGTGACTTACAGACGTACTGTGACGTTCATTTTATACGTTTAGACTCTTGTATGTGTTTCTGCCGACAGCTATTATGTTCCCACAACTTCTTATATGCAAAAAATGATCATCCTCCACGTTGAAGTTGAAACTATTCCACTCTTGACATGTCCTATTGTTCCTCTCTTCACTGGCCAGTTGTCCTCACAGCACAAGCATCACATTCCTCTGTTGGCTGGATGTGTCCTATAGTAGCCGACAACAGTCCAAGCTGTAAAACATATCTGGTCTCGTAAAGCTCAGGATCACATGACGGTTTCCACTCCCTGCTTTTACCATCCTCCTGATGAGCGCTCGTGAAAATCATCCCAGCAGATAATGACCACCTTTATCATATTTTATGATGCAGCGGGGGACGCACATTCCTCAGGGGCTGTTCCTCCGTAGGAAGAAACACACCCAAACAATGTTATTGCACTTATCTGCTGTGAGGAGAGGAGTGGTGATTCTGACCTGCTCGTTATCTCCTAATGTGTATGGCAACGTGCCCACATGACAAGCCTGAGCTTATCCCGTGAGGAGTATGTGTGGCCTATGGGTAGCCTGCTTTGTGTGATTGTCTAGTTTAGTGTAATAACTCTCGGATGTGACGTCTGTTCTACAGCGGAGAGAGTGACATCACTGGGCAAGGACTGGCACAGGCCTTGTCTGAAGTGTGCAAAATGTAACAAGACCCTTTCATCTGGCTCACACGCAGAGGTAAGACGCCTCAGGTTCCAGTACAAGCGCTTCACAACAGATACAGTGAATAATGTGTTAGTTCACTGCACTATCATATCACTATCGTATCACTATCATTGTTTGAAACAATGCAAACTGGTGCTGATGGATCTGTGCTTCTTTCAGCATGAGGGCAAGCCGTACTGCCATAAACCATGCTACGCTGCAATGTTCGGACCAAAGGGTGAGTTACACAAGAAGCAGGGTCATTCTGAACATTTTGTCCTGCATGACATACAGGAAATGATATGGCTTTATGATTGATCATTTATTGCATTATCCATGATGGAGGTGTTGCAGTGTGTGCATCATTTCTTCTTCGGGCATCTTGTTTTAGTGCTTTTCTTGTGATCTTAGTGAGTTCCTGGGCTAGTTTCTGAAGGGTGTCAGTTACCCATTGCATTGCATTGTTTCAGTCATTTCATTTCCTCGTGAAGCTTGATGTAACACCCCCACCCCCTCCTTCTGTCATACAGGATTTGGACATGGTGGAACCGAGAGCCACACATTCAACTAGACTTAACCAGGTAGAGTATGCTTTCATGTCAGCATACATTAGCATGCATTTCACTTCCATAAAGATCATATACATTTAGTTTCCGGGTATTAATGTACAGTGTGTGCTTTGTCCTGTTTGTCAGGTTGATGTTCCACCCTGAGGCCTAGCATGCATGGAAACATCACTCAATGCCAGCATCCCTTTTTTCATCATTCTAGAAGTTATGTGTTCTTATTTGTTAAATATCAATCTGAATACAGACAGTGGTCCACTCCAGTCTTTACTCATCTGGATATCGCAACAATGTTATAAAACATTATAAAGGTTTTTTTTTTTTTTATATCCTTCGTTTTTATTATTTCCTTTCATTAAAACGAAAGATTTTTGTCCATAGTGTTCCCTAGTAACAGAACACGTTTCCATGGTCACATTCCACAATGTATAATCAATCAGCCACCTCTAATCAAATAGATCATTGACTTTAGACTTAGAAATTAGACACGTTGTTCATAAAATATGAATTGTGAATATGAATAAAATTAAAAGTGTAATTGAATGCAGCACTGCACTGTCTTGTATAGTGTCTTGGGTCAAAGCATCCTTCCATGGTCTGTCATATGAACTGGTCAGAATAAATGAAGACTTATCAATTGGAGAGTCTATAATGTCATTGCAGACCATATTAATATCTGTTGTCAAGGGCTACTGTGGGTTTTGTAAAGGTCCTTATAACTCATGCATAAATAAAACATACCTCAGACACATTGAAATGATGAAATGGACAGTCCCCCAACATCACACTGAGTGCATGTCTCTTTAGAATAGGTCACCCCATGATGTACAAGTCACACTGATAAAGTGAACAGAATCGTGCATTGTGAGTAATAGGAGGTGTGTCTGTCTGGCAGCAGAGAGCAGCCAAGTCCAACACTGATCATATCCACCCTGTTCTTTCTACAATTCTCTCTTGGGTGCCTTGTTATTCACACACCCTCCTCTTTAGAAACACACCCGTCTCCTTGGCTGTCTGCACCAGTGGAAAATAAAGATACGGCTATAGACCTGGAAATAAGACCTCCGTTTATGACCATCCCATATAGGGAAATCACATGTCCAAAAATAGAGCAATTCTTAGTAGGCCTAATATTTTAATATGTATTTGCACATAATAATCAAAATTACACTATGATCGCTTGGTTCATTGTTGTGTGAGTACAGGTGGTACAGTAGCTAAGTCAAAAAAAGGCTAAACACACACACACACGTATGCCCGCAGGCATGCACACTCACACAAGCCCAGCAGACAACTGGCAGCTGTCTTCATCTTTGCTGTCACAGGGCAACGGTTACCATGGCAACGGACATAAACAGGACCCAACAGTTGCTCACATTGGGCCCTCCCTTAGTTCATAGACCATCTTGCTTGTCCTCTCGCCTAGTGACAGAACACTAACCTGTACCGTGGAAATATGTCAGCAGCCTATTATTAATGCCTAAGGCCAAATTGTGAAGGGCGTATCACCAAGGATTATCGGAGTGGTCAAGGAGATTCACATTTTTGATATTATACTGTAGGCTACAGTTAAATGGTCAGTGGTGTTAGAAGTTTATAAAATGCATTATATTATAAACAATGAAAGAGGAGTCTATAACAAATTCCTAATAAAGTTTTCTACGTTGCATGATCAGTTTATTAGATAATATATTCACTGTGCTACTGAGCATTCTTAAACAGCAATTATGAAGTGAAATTATATAGTAGTTTTCAACGTTTATTCACCAAAGAAATAGAGAGAGAGTAAATTGCCATGTCAGCATAAGTGGCCCTCAGTCACAAAACTGTAAAGCAAGGTTGGAAAATCCATTTATTAGGTTCTTCCATTTACCCATCTAGACGTAGAAGACCAGTACTGTACCTAACCTGGAGCCATGTGTGATATAGGGCAGCCTACTGCCAGCTCTTCATGGCTCCATTACAGTATGGGCCGCTCAACGCTCCCAGATACAACACAATGACCGATTTTGCTTTGCTGTCCTTGCTGGTTTCTTGCAAGTTTTGTTTTTTCAAATGAAGGAGTGCGCTGTTGACTACAACGTGTACAATACTTTTTAGATGCTCTATACTTGTTTGTCTGTTTTTTTTAGAACAAGACATTCAAATGGGCTGCAGCTGAGTCAGCAACAACATGTAAATGTGACATTGCCAGAGTGGCCGCAGTTCAATATCCCTGAAAGAGAAAAGCTGTGCGCATCACCCAGGAAAACATGCAAGCACCATGACCTTTCGTCAAATGCATTATGACAGGATATTTCACAATTTCCCCTCAGTTAAAGTAAGCAATGAGAGCAATACGTGGTGGACATTTCATTTCCGTGTTACGGAGAATGCCTTAAAAGCCATCACATTGTAGAGATCATCTAAAGCAATCAAAACAACAGAAATGTGTTCTTACTTTCCAAAAGAAACTAGGTATTATACTGTACATACCGCTGTGTTTCTAAGATACAAAAATGGTTATTCCTGAATTCTTAAGTCTAAAAAATATGTTTTTGCTCTCTCGCACATTTAACTCAACCCCACTCGAAACAAACTGCGCCTTTTGTGACCCTATATTGCTTCCAACACAAACATTCACAATTCCCCCATTCAGAGTGTTTCTTGAAGGCAACTAGCAAAGCGGTGCAGGGAGCAGAACAATGGTGGTGTCATGGGTCCAATCTGCTCCTGCATGTTACGGTTAATCCAATGTGCATGGCTTTAACATCTCTATTCCCTCCTTCCATCCAACCTTCCTGTTCTCTGTGCATGCATTGTCTCTATCACTCCCTTGGCTCCTCTAACAAACTCCCTGCTGTATTCCTGATGTCTTTCTTACCCTGTTCCTTATCCATGATAAAGTATGTCTCTCCCCCCTGTCCTGTCCTCATCCAGCTCTCCTCCTCCTCCTCACCACAGCCCCCCTTCTCCCACCCCCCTGCCTGTCTCTCTCTCTCTCTCTCTCTCTCTCTCTCTCTCTCTCTCTCTCTCTCTCTCTTCCTCTCCTGCTCTGC
>JAODUK010085805.1:0-14618 GCA_027564635.1 Typhlichthys eigenmanni
CGAAGAGATAATCGATTAATCGAAAAAATAATCGATAGATTAATCGACAAAAAAAATAATCGTTTGGTACAGCACTACATACATTGTTTTGATTTTGCTTATTAAAAGAAACAAAATAAAATAACAATAAAAGAAACAAAATGTATTTCAGATTGAATGACCTGCTTCAAAGTAATCCGCAATGGCAGTAAATTAAATTTATGCGGATGAGCCAAAAGGATATTTATCTTTCAACTGAACGCCTACGTAGGCATATGTATGAATACATACTGCAAATGTATGGATGCTCAAATATGAAAGGAATCATAATCACAATTATTTTTGGTCCATATTAAAAACACTGTTTGTACATATTTGGAAAGATGTTGCAGTTACTGCACTTGAACAATGAAAACACCTTCAACTATAAAATGTGCCTTAATACTTTTCCTGTTGATCTTTAACTTTCACCCCAGGATGTGCGAATGTGATTGTCCCATTCATAACAAAAGACAAAATAAGCGTTTACTTTTACCCCCCTCTCGATTACATCGTTTTTATGATTTTGTTTAATTGCACAGCCCTACGCAAATGTAATGTCCACCCCTGGAAGTACTGTATTATAAGCACAGTTTATGAATGTAGCCAATAGCTCTAACCAAGGTGTGTCCTGGAAAACACACACGCACACTGGTGGGATGTGACCCCATCGACAGAGTCCCGCTTCCGCAGATGATGTCATTAAAACAGGAAATAGCGGGTGGAGGGGGGGGGGGGAACACACTGGTGTCTATGGGATGGGTGGGGGAAGGGGGGGGCGGGGCAGTATGGGCAGGGAGGTGAGGGGGCTGAGAGAGTAGTGAATCAAAGCATGAATGACAGAATGAGTTACGACCACGGCGGATGAGAGCGTGACACGATAGAGAGGAGGGGGAGCAGAGAGGGGCGGGGAGGCGAGACAAAGGGAGGAGGACACACAAACGCGTCACAGTGTCGTCAGAGCTTTGCTCCTGCTGAACACGGATCCGTCCCTTGATCTGAAACACACGCGCTCCTCTGAAGGACCCCCTTGTGTGTGTGTGTGTGTGAGGGCCACTTCAAGAGCCTCAAAGGGAAGGCAGCCGCTTGTTCCTGCACGATGTGGGTGGAGGAGGCACACAGCACAACACCAAAGACTACATCTGACCAGAGAACTGAGCACAGAAGGTTCTGTGGTGGCGAACCAATCATTGGGTCGTGGCAATTCTGACACAAGCACCCACAGTGAGAATCTATAGCAATAGCAAGCTTCAGCTGGTACTTCTTTATTTAAGTCAAATTATCATTAGATCATTTACTGGTTGCTGTGAATGATGGGCCTGTGATGAAGTGGGCATTAAAAAGCATTAAGTCATTAAAAGATATACCGGTAGTCGGCTATTGCAAGTTAATTGCAAGCTGCTACAGTAATACACTTTGTTAAATTTACCAAATATTTCCTCGCATTGTGTTAGCTTACTGTTCTCCGTGTGCATGCTGAAAGAATAATCGGGTACTTCTACACAGCCCTGGCTCCGTAAATAAGAACACAACGGCGAACACCGCTCACATCAACAAAGCCGTAGTACTACGCTATGCTTCACAATGAGTTTCAATAGCTTGCAATCACTGACTATACACCTTTAAAAAATGTCAGAAAACAAACTCATAATTTCCTCCCTAGATCACAGAGGGTGTGACCTTCAGTGTGTGATGTCAGCAACCCACGGTTGGGCAGATCTCAGTATTCCTCTTCCCAGAGAACCCTCTCCCCCCCCCCACACTGACCCGGCCAGGGGCCCGGGGGAAGACGTGAGCTCGCAACTTCCTGTGTTTCAGGATGTGGAGAGGAAACGAAACGGTGGGTCGGTTACGCTCCATTGTTAGAAAGCGGACAAAGAAGGGAGGGGCCGCTCACACCAACTAGGCGTGGGCACGTGCACGTGCGTCTATGGCACCTGGGAATGTGGATGTGACCGCATGCGGTTGTTTGCTCTCAGTGCTTTTCTGCACACGCATACAGATACACATGCATTACGCACATGCACGGGCACACACACACACACGCAACACTAATGTGTGAACAGGATTCGTTGCAGGCTCACTACTGCGGCCGGCAGTCACTCGACACACAAGGGAAGCCTGGTCTTGGCACACTTTCACCGGGGGCAAGACAGACAAAGCAAAGGAGGCTATCCGCTGGCCATCACCTGTTCCCACTGAGCTGCCCTCCACCGAGCGCCAGATGGCACGGCACCGCCCGTTGCTGTATTTTCTAGAAAAGTGCACCATATACAATGGTTCCCGTCTTCGTCAACAATGTGTGTGTGTGTGTGTGCATGATCCGATTTATTTTAAGAATCACACGCCACGCAAACCAGATCAGACCTCACCGATGCCATTGCATATATCATTTCCTGATGTGAGAGCTGTTGATACATTTAGTGTCTCTAAATGCTAAGTTAAGAACTGTTAGACTAAATGCTCGCACTTCAGCTTTGCTTTACTTTGACAAGTAGCGCAGGAGGTGCAGAATAGACGTTAACTCAGTTAGCTGTGAAATGCAACTCAACAATAAGTTCAGTAAATAAGAACACAATGGAGAACACCGCTCTCAACAAAAAAGCCGACAGTACTACGCTTTGCTTCACAATGCGTTTCAATGCGTGAGCCGGCGTTGCGGGGGGATGTTGTTATGATTTGAGCTCAAAGTTCGCAAGCGTTCTGCCTTTAAAATCATTCTGGAGAAAGCTTGTTGATTTCAACATATTTCAACTCTAAAACAAAACCACGTCTCCCTTCAATGCCATAGGGTGCTCCCTCAGAAGCTCCGCCCACCCCCCACACTGGAAACACATTGTGATGGCTGGGATACTGCTGTTATGTGCAGTCTGCACCACTTTGTTTGTGCTCCCAATTACAGAGCCGTGTTTGGCTCCATAATTTTGTTAATCCTGTAAATAAACACAGAATAGACGTTAACCCAGTTAGCTGTGAAATTCAACAGAACAATAAGCTGGTAGTGGTAACCCCCCTCCCCTCCCCCACACACACACCCACCCCTCTGCTGTTTGGAGAGCATTCACATAAACAGAGGGGTAGATTTTCACTCCACCTCCGCCAATCCCTTCGATCTGCCTCATTATTTTCTGCTTCTCGGGAAGAGATAGACACGCGAGCGAGCGAGCCCGCTGTCCTCACAGGGAGAGAACCTCAACAGATGTTCCGGAACAAAAGTGAAGAATGAGCCAAAACGACACATGGTCTTGGGCGGATTTCATTAACCCAATTCCGTCATGTCGGCTCGGTACAAGTATAACCTTATTCACGGTAATGTTCAACCCTGCTCAACAATTACAGGGACATTCGTGCATCACAACAAAGTCTCATTGTGAAAACAAGAGTGTTTCAATTGAGAAGCAGAGCTTTACTTTAGCTGAACAAGGAAAAACGACGAGCCTCTTAGGGATTCACAGAGAGATGTGACAACCCCACCCATGTCTTTCAGTTACAGGCTCGTCAGTGGAAGAGGAAACACCTGTGGGGCTGCTATATAAGGAGGTCCAGTCTCACCTTTTGAGAGCTAGAGTCCTGACAGCTTGTAGCTCGCTAGCCCACTTTGTTCCTAGGTCCTAGTGTATGGTAGTGATAAGCGGTTGTCTGGTTACTTTGGTGCTCCTGGACAGGACTGGTACTTCCATGCCACCACATCAAATTTGTTTGGAGGAGTCTTCCCTGGTAGGTTGAAGCAACATTGTCTACTGTGTGTAGACGTGTTGGTTTGTTATTTTAGTTTGTTATTTTTGGACAGGGAGTTGGCTAGAGACTTTGTCTCGTAAAGGGGCATTCCTTGACTGTCTTGGGGGGTTGTCAGCCTGGTCAGTGGAATTGTCTAACAAGAGGTCTAAGAAGTTGGTTTATTCTTCACTGAAAAAAGGTCTTTTGGAAAAGGGAGTTTTTTCTGTTACTTCTACCGAGCTTGGGATATCCGAGGTATGTGAAGACGTTAATACTGATTCTAGCAACCATGAGCGTGGTACAGGTCTAACATTTGCGCAACAAAAAGAGTTGTTGTTGTTACGGTGTAAGCAGGAGGTAGACCAGGATCGTCGCATTTCTGAGTTGGAAAAGCTGAAACAGGAAGGTAGGAATAGGGAAGCTGAGGTACAAGTGCAAATACGACATTTAGAATTGGAGAGGGATCAGTTAGAGTTGCCAAGATTTGACAAAGGTTCTCCAGCGAGGGTGTCTAGTAACAGGTGGGAGGAGTCTGCCCATAGCGCAAGGGACTATTTTGATGTTGCGACTCAAATTAAGCTTATACCTAGATTTTCAGAGAATGATCCGGGCACATTTTTCTTGTTATTTGAAAGATTGGCCGATGCTAGGAAGTGGACGGATTCTGACAGTAAAATATTATTGCAATGTGTGCTGACTGGGAAAGCTCAGGAGGCGTATTCTTCAATTGATGTTGATAGTAGTTACCAAATGGTTAAGGAATATGTTCTGAAGGCGTATGAGCTTGTTCCTGAAGCTTATAGACAAAGGTTCAGAAATGCTAGGAAACAGAAACAATCTTATGTGGAGTTTGGTAGGGAACTTTCTGTTCACTTTAAACGTTGGTGTACGGCTGCTGACGTACAGTCCGTGGGCGAGTTACAGGAGTTGCTCCTAATTGAACAATTTAAGAACATCCTTCCAGAGAGGATTGCAACTTATATCAATGAACGACAGGTTACGACTGTCTCCAGGGCTGCTGTTTTAGCAGATGAGTTTGTTTTGACTCATAAATTATCCCACAGAGATCACAGATCTCATGATTGGAATCAACACACGTTGCCTGTGTTGGCACCATATAATAAGGGACCCGGACACAGTTTTAATCCTCAGTACAGATCAGATTCTGATTTTCAGAGGACGGAATCAGTCCAAGTTTGAAATTATTGTTTGGGAAAAGGACATTGGAAAAAGGAGTGTCCTGTGTTAAGTGCAAAGCTTAACAGTCAATCTTCTAGTCCTTCAGTGAGGCCTAGTGCTTTCGCTGTATCAGTGGAAATTCCTGAACGTATACATGCAATCGTATACGTTCAGGAATTTATTGATACTCTAGGCTAGTTCAATAAAATATAATGTAATCTTTGTGAATATATGTTGTTTGTTATAATCCTTGAGCCATGGTTGTAACAGAGACAAGCGGACACCCGTGAACTATATTTACGGAGACGGCAGTGACATTTAGTCATGATGACCGCAGCGTAAAATGTGCCGAGGGTGTCAATGGTTCCGTGCTCGCTGTGCTGGCAGCCAAGCAAAAGCTTGTTTACTTTAGACACGTCTGTGTGTAAGCAAACGCGGGCAGGCTAACAATGGGCGTAGAAAGCCAAAGCCACTGGCCAGGGTGACTCGTCATCTACTAACTCCTCTTGCGCCCCCCCTCCCCACCCGTCTCTCCTCTCCTCCTCAGCTCAGCGTAGTAGCTAGGCAACGCAGACTTGAAACGATTCAGCTGATAGAGGCAGGCCGGGCACACAGACAGCCTCCCAGCCTCATTTGTCCATTCATACGTTCCTTTATCCACTTTCCTTCAGCGCTCTCCTTCTGTCTGTTTCCTTAAGAGAATGGACCAGTTGTGTGTGAATGGAAACGGCAAATGAAAATAGCTCAAATCACTGATGCAAAACGCAAGTCTACAGCTACAAACTAAAGAAGAAGGGGGGAGAGAGAGAGAGAGAGAGAGAGAGAGAGAGAGAGAGAGAGAGAACTTCAGCTGGAGGGGAAAGATACGTGAGATACGTGGATAATCTAATTGGTAATCAATGTCAGCAGAGGTTGTGGCTGTTGCAAAACGCCTGCATGTTGTGGCTCCCAGCGTGACCCCCTCCCCCCAACTGGGGGACCTCTGTGGCTTTGCTGGGAACCAGGGAACCAAGGAACCAATTAGAGCCAAGAGCAAACATGTGGTTTAGGCAGGCCAGTTGAGAAGATAAAATGTGGCGAAATTGTTTTAACAATGAGTGGTTAATAAATGTTGACGAGTGGAGTTGGTGCCCCTTCACTCGACATGAGTCGAGCAGTCTTCACCCTCCATGTGCATTACAATAACAGAACACTAACAAAGATACACCTTTACAGAGCTGACCAGCACAGGTATAACATTCTAATTAGGAATTATACACAAGACGTTATCAGATGCAAAATATTTCATTATATCAATCGGGTAGGAATTTAATAATGAATAAATTAGGACTTATTGAACTACCGTAGTCGGCAAGATTAAAAGGGAGATCGTTCATGAATATATCTCAGTTTAACTAAGACAGTCTTCCTCATGTGCTATGTAATATGAACAAAGTAGATTTAGATTGCAGGTTTGAAACCATTAATTTAGACGAGAAACTGGAATTAACGCGGCTTGGTGTCCACTGTACAAAAGCCACGGAATTATCATCCCTCGAACGACTGCTTGTAGGTTATTGTGAACACTGTTTTAACATGGACCTAAGTTTATGTTGAGTGGGGTTTTTGTGCAAACAAAAAGATTTGCACAGAGGAAGAACGGTCTATCTCCTTTCACTTAAAGTGAGACCTGGTGAGTAAACCATCAAAGTATATTACTATAATATTTAACAAACTATATCCAGTCATCCAGGCTGCAGCACTAGTCACTGCTTTAGCCATAGGTGGATCGATTGAATGCACAGTACTCACAGGTAGACAGTTACTGCTCTCATTCAAAAGAGAACTGCCTCATGAATCATTGAATTATGTTGTACGTATCACAAAACAATTGTGCATTAGGCTAGTGTTACGGCTCTAGGCTGCGCTGTGTGTGTGTGTGTGTGTGTGTGTGTGTGTGTGTGTGCAGTAGCCTAGCTAGAATAGCACTAGAGTAAGCTATTGTATGCTAGCCAGGCTACTGAATGACGGTGTTCCTTCTGACTGTTATATATCCAGTTAATATCCTAGGCTATTTTTGTTTGTTTTGAAAATGTAATTATGGCCGCACACACACATTTTGGCGTGAATTCTGAATCAACTGCACTGCCAAAAGTGGATTCTAGGGCTGGTCCAGTATACTTGGTTATTCGTTTGATGGGTAGGTACTCTGTTTTTAATTTTGGGATTTGAATATTATTTTCTTTGATTTGTTTATCTTATATATGCGCAGTTGCCCTTTGACTAATAATTCTCTGTAAAAGGAAAACGTCCACATGTTCGGAGTTCCATTGGTTGCACTAATCAACACATTCGGATTCAATTGATTTGCTTGATTTGTAAGCAGAGGCAGGCTCCTTTCAACACGGATGGTCATTGGCTAATGCAGGCTGTACAAACATCTTATTGGTTCAATTCATAAGTCAATCAAAACTTGCAGCATGCAGCAGCTATTTTGAAAGCCAGGCTAACAAGCAAACTAGAGAACCGGCATTACAGAATGGTAGGGAAATAACGTCTGCCGGCTTATATCGAATTAATGAAACAGCAGTTCGTGCTGTATTTATTAATGTAATAATGTGTTTTGGACTAAATATTTTACTGGATTAGATCATCTGGACCTTTGCCAATGTAATAAGAATTTAGAGTTATTGGTGGATACCATCTTCAAAAGGTGAGTAGCTAACTCAACATTTTAAGTACAGTATGTTGGTGGTTTGACAAAACAGCATTGATTATATCTGATGTTATATTGAACACCTGCTAACAGTCCTGACTGCCCGCTTGTATTTTTAACAAGATGTTCTTTTAATGGAGTTTTGAAAACGAGTATTCTAACACTTATTTTGGAATTACCAAAGAGAACTTGAAGCCTGTAAAATGGTTCTCGGTGTAGCCCTAGTGGATCCCCTGAATGTTTCTGATGCCACTGTCACAAGAAACATTTGCGAGTATAATTTGAACTGTCGTACTGTGATCGATCTCTCTCTCTATCTCTCTGTATCATGCTGTGGAAGGATATAGAGTATAGATCCTTCAACGTCATGACACAGATCGGAGGATGCAGGAAGGCCATCTGTGCCCGTCTTTATCACACTCTCCTCTGTGTTGCCATTTTCACATTAAATGCACACACACACACGCGCACAGACACAGACACACACATGCCTCAAAATGCTTTTCAGGACTTGAAGAGAAACCATGCATATAAGAAACTCAACAGTTTGGCAAAGCAATCGAGACTAATATTGGAGTACATACTATGTGATATGATAGCACAAAGTTGTTTCACAAGACAGCCTTGTCACAAGGTATGTTCAGAGCACTTCAATTGCATAGCAATGCTAAGAACATGCTAACGAGAGATGAAATCTGACCACGGTGAGGGCTTAGCATACATTCTATATGTACTCCTCCTCTTCATTATAGGCGCCAGGGAGCTACACCTGAAACATCATGTTTGAGCCATCTGCTCAGTGTCTGTCAAGGTTGGTTGCACCACACTGACCACAGCTGCCCAGCATTGGCCTCAGGAAAACAGCAACACACTAAAGACAGATGACGATCCCAGCCATGCTGAAATATTTCACGCCAACAAGATTTATTCTCCGGATTCCTGAATGTATTGTCTCTATAGAGATTTAGCACTTGGGCCGAATTATTATTTAATATAATGTTATTAATTAATCATATAGACATCTTCTATAAAACAAAAAGAAGTAGTCCATTTGTCACGGATAACCTATTTGTTGTTTAGAGTGTGTCATTCTCAATTCAAACACATTAGTAGATGAGCATGCTAGAGCAGATTTCTGAGGGGGAAAAGAATCTTGGCAGCCTGTGAATCAGGTGCTAGTCCGCTAGTTCGCCCGGCAGCAACTGCTGGGCTGCATGTCACGAGGGGTGACCTCCGTGTGACTGTGGACCTCCGCTCACGCCCTGCCACTATGGCTTTGCAATGCGGTGCAAACTTCTGTACATTTCAGCGCTGTTGTGTTTTTTCTTTTTCTTCAATACTCACAGCTGCATTGCAAGTCAATCAAGGTCAGCAGATCTGTAACCAGACATTTGATCACGAGCGCTTTGCTGACTCCCGTCCAAATCACCTCTTCAGCTCCCGAAGCCTAAGCTCCTGTTTACTCAAGTGTGGACCACACAAGCAGGCTCAACAGAGGCAGTGGGTCAAGTGTACATTATTATCTACCTTATGGTAGCATAGCTGTCTAGCTGCAGTGTTTGTATATGTGTCTAGTTATCTGTAGTCCTTTTGCATCTTTTACAGTTCGCAATAATGCTGAAGAAAGAAGAAGTTGACATCAGAAGTTGACGTCAACTTCTAGACTACCACTGCTCCTTTAAAGTAAAAATTCTAAGATTCTTATGTTGAGCCTCAGGAATTAAGATGACACACAGCTTCACAAGACAAGATAATCATCTTAAAAACCTGGAAGATAAATAGCCTACTGTTTCTGGGAAACTTTCTCTCTGAAGTTAGAGATAGAACATTTTTCAGATAGATAATTCTCATTTTCTATACAGTTGAAGTGATTCACATTCATGGTTCAACAATTCTTCAAATGTATATTCAGTTCATGTCATTCATTCATTCTGAAGGGAGCAGAATAATAAATAGGGTGTAATAAATAATCTGAGGCGTGATTTCCATGTCAAGTGTCAACTGGATAAGTGAGTACATCTTGGTCCTGCCAATCACACACGCAGATAGGACACTAATCTTGTTCAGTTTTAATTCCCACCGGGGATTCCAGCCTTTCCATTTATAAGAAGTGGCAGAAGAGAACGGGTCTGGGGATAGTGTGTGGAGCACAGTATGCCCAGTTGAAGGCCAAGTGAAGCCCAACGATCAACCTGAACATGGCCGTCACAGGCAACTGCCAATTCAGTCAGACACACTCTTGTAAATTGTGGGTTCTATCCTTTAGGTGACTCACTGTCTTTTATAATAAGAAAAATGGGATGTGGGGGGTTGTATGTAAACTGGTGGCTGTTATGTGTTGATGACATACGCACAGACAGGGCTGTGTATTGGCAAGCATGTGGCGATACGATACGTATAGCAATACAGGGGCCACAATTCGATATATTGCGATACTGTATGCAAGGCGAGAGATCTTGCAATTTCTAATTTGTGGAAAACTGTCTTAGCAATGCTAATGTGTCGGCTAACTGCAAAACAATAACAGAGATACTTATGTAAACTTGCTTGCAGATGTAAATGATCTTAAAGATTAATCTGGTTAAAGCATATTTCCTCTCTTTTGAAGAATGTATTATGTACATGTTCTCTTCAACAAATAAATTGAGTAAAAAAAATTATATAATTTTGATGTTATGAATATATATTAATGCATTTTCCCATAACCTGTGATTTTATGTTGTTAAAAAAATATAGAAATTAATATTGATATTGCAATTCTCATCAATATTGCAATATCAAATTTTATCAATGCCTCACGCAAAAGATAAACCAAAACAGTGTTCACCCCCCCCCCCCCCCTACAAGTGGGTTGGTAGGCCCTAGAAATCTACAGCTGCCATCTAAAAACAGGCAGACAGACAATCTCTTTGTACATTGTCTTAAATATCAACATGCAGGCATGGGGGGGCGGGGGGTATTATTTACACCATGTGGTTAATTTAGATTACACAAAATGGTCTCACACAAATCGAATTTGGGAAATAATTGGATTTAAAATATGAATGATTTTGAATTTGTGCAAAAAGAAAAAGCCGGGCGGTAGGTTACCTTTGCGGCCAATGGTAAGGGAATAATTGTAAAATGAGCTTCAGCGAGACCAGCAAGTTCTCCAATTTGTGCTAGTATCTGTGGTTGAACCTGCAAGCATCACATCCCTGATTAATACAGCAAAGCACAAGTTGTGTTTCCCCATGAAATACGGTTTACAATACACTGGCACAAACAAGAAAGTAAGCAAGCCTTAAAAAAGGGCGCTGTAGGTAGGAATCGCATGGCTATAAATTGATGCTCATCTGTTAAAAATGCCATAGACATCTGTAAGCTTCTAGTCGATTTAGATTACGCCAGCCACCCAAAGATTCTGACCAATCAGGGTTTACCTTCCTTGATCGCTCGGCTCCAGCAAATCTACCTTGCCTGCAAATAAACACGAATGAGCGTACACACACACCTACTGTACAACAGGTTGCTCAATGGTCTTCGCAACGGGCTCCAGAGGGAGGGAGCAGAAATGGGACTTTAAGTTGTCCATTTAAAATACTGCTCTGTCTCCGTCATTTTTGCCGGACCTCATGCAGCGGGCCAATATGCAAATGTCGCTTACTGACTGATTTACTGACCGACCTTGTTAAAAAGCGCATTTTGCTACATTCTAGAATAGGTGGTGGTAATGTACCATCTAGACAGTAGGTGGCGGTAATGCACCAATAGTTGGATCCCAACTTCTGTGGAGTTTCATGGAGGAACCCTGCATGCTAAACTATGTATTTGCCTATGGTGTGTTGACTCGTGCTCGCGGCCGGCTGATCTAGGATTGCCATGTTTTTACTTTTTTTTTTTTTTTGATTTGTTGCAACTCAAATCCGACCTACTAAGGTCCATGCCGGCTTTGGGTCTGAGGAGGGGTTAGTGGACTCTAGTGGGAAGCCTAGCTCCTACATGTTGCCCATATAGACTACTTGTTAGCCGCTTTGTATACGAATTGGCATGTCTCTGTGTGTCTCTCTGTGTGTGTGTGTGTGCACATAAGTGTGCACTGCGCACGTGTGATTCACTAAGCGCATTTGCCACACATCACCCGCCGTCAACACCACACAACGATGTACACACAGACGGGAACACAAAGTTTGCATGTTCTCCCCTTGTCTGCGTGGGTTTCCTCCAGGTGCTCCGGTTTCCCCCATTATCAAAAGCATGTCAGGTTCACCCTGCAGTCAGTGCTGTTGACCAGACACTGGTATCAATCTGGAGTCGGTCCCCGGGCGCCGCACGAGTGGCTGACCACTGCTCCCTTCGGGGATGGGTTAAATGCAGAGAATGAATTTCTCCTAAGGGGAGAAAATAATAATAAAAATAATAATAATTAATATAGTATGATTTCTTTCTTTTTTTCTTTACAGCCTCGCCCCAAAATGAGTAGAGAACATCGAGTACAACTAGGTCAACTTGTCTTTTACTTCAACTGCTGGGAGAGTCCCAGCTCTCATTAAGACAACTTTAATAATCCTTCACCACGTTTCAATTAATCTGATATCATACAGTGTGTGTGTGTGTGTGTGTGGGTGCACAGGCGCGCACGTACGCCATAAGTTACTTAAACATGAAAAAGACTCAAACAAATGTCAAGCCTTTAGGCCACAGCTCATTCACAGATGTCTTTGTTAAATAAAACTCGGCTCTGCAAACACACAAACACGTTAATCCTCCACATGACGCCCCTCTCTCTGTCCGTCTGCACTGTAAAAAGCTCTATATGCATGATTGCCATCTATCTATCGCCTGCACAGAGGGTTGCTATATGACAACACACCAATACAATACCCTCGGATCAAACAGCGCTATAAATAGTTTTCCCACTGGCTTCTGGATGTTGCACAGTATACCGCTCTTTTTAAGATGTGAAGAAGAAAAAGGTAAATGGCACCCTATAGAATCTAATCGTGATTAACGTCTGCCGGTCAATGTAATGCAATATTTGTCATCTTCTTCCGTGTTTTTTCTGTCCTTCCCTAGGCCAGGGTAATAATATCAGATGCAGACTGCAGAACAAATATGCCAAAACACAATAATTTAGTCTTATGTCATGCTTCCTTGTAGCATCTAGTGTCTTTCCACTAACGAGAACTGTTTTCTGTAGTTCTGTAACACACACTTCCAGTCAGATGACATTTCCGAAAAGCTAATATTTCCAGGGATAAGTTAACAAAAAAAAAAAAACACTGTTGCAGTTTACTTCAAGGTGAAAATGTGCTTGATATGGGATCAAGAAGCCTGACGGTAGCCCTATATTTCACACAATTCACCTCCTCCCCCTCCACTTGCATACGAAAGTTATGACCCTTGTGTCGAGTGTACACAGTCATACCAAACATATTGTTTGAGCTTGTATGTTGTGTAAACCTATTAATACAGTCAAAGACAATGGAAATATATAGTACTTAAGACACTAGACAAAGTGCTGCATTGCACAGATCAACAGCTGGCAGGAAGGCTAAAATAAAAAAAAACAGGAGATAAATCTCTGTTTATCTCCTGTGGTGTAAATCAGAGACATCTAACGTGGTACAGACGGAAGAGTGCAGAGGCGTACATCGTATTACAAAGCTTACTGTAGTGATTTATGAAAGAGCAGGAACACTAGAAAGTGACGAGAGATTCCACTAAGCAGTGACAATTTTCCCTTTGAAAAACTAAACTAATTATTATTGAGTAAATATCAGTTATTTCTGTATGTATATATTGTCTGTATATTGTAGTAAAAATCATACATTCAGGTCAAGCTTGGAAAGATATGTGACGTCATGTACAATACTGGTTTCTGTGTGAGCTTAAAGGCCCCAATATACTTGCTTTTGTGCAACGCGTACACATAGACAATCGGCTACGTCGCGAAAGGAATTGTTCATATACTTGTCTGCGTACCTTGCGTGTGCTTGGAGGATTTAAAATATAACCAGTAGGGGGCAGATCAGGGCCGAATAATCCCTGGCTGGAACAGGAATATTTTCCTTGAGTATCTTCGAATTTCCACAACAATACCATGTCAACGTTTGGAGCAACATGGAGACATCATATAGATGTTAGGTAATTAAAAACTAGCTCTACAAACTTATCTTTGAAACTTTCCACCATTGTTGTTCCTTGTTTAGAAACTGCTGTTGATCTGCCTGTCCGATCCCGATATACTGCCCCCACGTTCATGTGCTGTATTGCATCATGCGTAGCGTTGATGTCTGAGGACGCGCACAAATTACGCTCCGAAGGAACGCAGGACACGCGCCCGATACGCCTAGTAGCCATCTTGCGTACGCATAATTAAAAGAAAGTATATTGCGGGCTTAACAGTTATGAGATTTCAAGCCTTGAAAAATATAGGCCTATTAAAAAACTGTTTTGTAAATGTAACACCACATCAGCAGATGAGTCACACCATCATGCAAAAACAATACATAAAGTGAGACTAGATCCACAAAATATGTCACTATTTTTAAACATTGTGCCGTGTATCAGCACTGCCTTCCACACACTGAGTCAATGGGGCTTCCAACAAATGATGTTGGAATCAAACAAACATTAGACATTAGACAAAGACAATGCAGACGCCATACATCCATATACAGGCTAGCCTGACTCTGAAATGCTATTACACAGCGAATAAAAATGTCAGAGGGTCAATCCTAATGCCTTGTGTATATCTTAATTATGAATTTAAAATGGCAGACAGTCTAGTGTAATCTAATATGTGTGTAGTCTAATTATGTAATTTCTGCTATTTTAAAAAACTCCCCTGGAGATTCTGAGATTTCTCAAGACATTAAAGTCAATTTAATCCTAACAACCACATCTTACATTAAATGTGTATGCGATATCCGATGGAGTGCCTACTCCGGGTAGGGAACGAGTCCTTACCCCAAGTGAAGGAGTTCAAGTACCTCGGGGTCTTGTTCGCGAGTGAGGGGACATTGGA
>JAODUK010085806.1:0-14616 GCA_027564635.1 Typhlichthys eigenmanni
ACTCAGATTAACTCGCACGTTTTGACTTACTGATCAAGAAAACAGCAGCTTTAGACTATAGCGATTCAGCTTTAACATGCTGCCGTCCGCGGGAGCGCGCAAAATTACTTTCTGTCAGGAAATAATTTTTTGGCAGAACACCTGCAATGCAATTAGCCGGCGTGTTGTCATTCAGACAAAATTTGCTATTTATGTTGTCTTTTTTTTTTTTTTGGCCGCTGGGGGGCATTGCAGGCCTTCACGTTGTAAATATGCATTTCACGTACCCATTGAGGCCAACACGTCCCTCAGGTCGTCTTTGCTGATGATACCATCTCTGTTCTGGTCAATGATTGTGAAAGCCTAAGAGAAACAAATACAGGATTTTGTATTTCTTTCCTGTGACAGGTCTACACAAAGCCTTTTAAAGTTTGAGGGATATGTGACAAAGTGTAGCCTATCGCCTATATAACCTTGTCATAGCCTGCATGTACACCTGCATGTAGTCTTTAGCCTACACTCACTGCAAGAACTCAAGGGCCACAGCAAGGAGAAATAATCAGAAATTATTATTATTATTATTTTTATTTAGTGGCTGCTTGGGGAACTTTGGGTGGGCGTTAAGGTTCTTACTGTACATGTTCATTTGGGTGGAAGAAGTATTTTTGGAACAGTGTCTCATCTGGCTTCCATCTTCATTGCGAAGACGCAGTGCTAAGCTAAGTCAGTGAAACATAAGACAACCCCGTGGATTTGACTTGGACTTGGACCCCCCCCCATTCCTTCACTCTACAGCACACGCATGCCTTTTATGCCCACCCTTCAATTTCTCCTCTGACAGATATCGCATTCCCTCGGCTGCCATTTCCATCTGTGAGATGTCATAAATTCCCACTGTGACACTCAAGACATTTGGATCACTTATCACGCCAGGAATGTTCCACTCTATTCAGAGACCAGACACCATTATGATCCAATCTCTTGACGTCTCTTTGCTATAAAATGTTTCCTTCTCCCCCTGAAACTACTTGCGTAGAAGCCACTACATCCCCTGCCTTCTCCTCAAACTTCAACATTTAAACCCCTCCAATATTTGACGGTTACTATTTTCCAATTTAGCCATTTGTTGCCTATTCTCAGTCCCTAGATTCCTGCGCCACTAGAAGAACATGGTGCGGTTGAATTGCCCAGTTGCCATGCCACCAACGGGAGCAATGAGCAGATGACTGATGAGGAACAGCTGGGATGACCAGCGAGCGAGCTCAGACATTTCACAGCTCCTCCTGATGACATTCTCCTACAGTACTCACTCTGTTGACAGAGGAGCAGTGGCCGGCCATAAGCTAAAGAGCAACTGTCGGAGAAAAAGGATCCACGTCGTAAAACCCCCACTCAAACTCTAATTTTGGGCCGAAACCCTCACCAAATAATGAGAGGTAAACAATATCGAGATCCCAGCCAGGCTTAAATTTAGCCTGTTTAACGAAGCTGTGTGTAGGCCCAGGTGCATCGTGGGAGCTAAGACGTTTAATGGTGCCTAGCCACTCTGTTTAACGAAGCTGTATGTAGGCCCAGGTGCATCATGGGAGCTAAGGTGTCTAATGGTGCCTAGCCACTCTGTGTAAGCCCAGGTGCATCATGGGAGAGCTGGTCTTCTCACCTCCTTGTACTCCTGGATCTGGCTCTGCTCAAACATAGAGAACACGTTGGAGGAGCCGCTGTCTCCTGCTGCTGCCCTCCTCTTTGCCTTCTTGGGTGCCTGGAGGGGAACACACAATGCTTAGGGCCGGGGTGCTCAAAGTGTGGGTCGGGACCTCCCGGGGGGGGCGGGGCACACAGGGGAGGGGATCATGAGACGATTTTCAGACATGGGAAAAATATATATTTTAAAGTGAGTAGAAATAGCATATTTTAGCCATAATTGTTAGTAGTAGTACAATTTATACATTACTTTGATGTAATCTGTTACTAGCCTGTATTACTATCAAATTACATAATATTATGGCTATTATGGTTCTGCCACCTCTGGGGATAGCGGAGGTCACGAGTTATTTTGGGGGTTGCGAGCACAGATACACACACACACACACACACACACACACACACGCACACAGACACACACGCAAGCATGCACACACACACACCCCAAAGAAAGGAAATAGATCGTGTGCTATGTGCCATGATCGCACAAATTCCATAAAAGATAAGTGTGTGTATATATGTGTGTGAGAACAATTTCACAAAATGTCGTACATTTTTTTTCAAAGTTGCAAAATTCATAAAAACAAAATCACTCTTAACGCATAAAAAAATAAACTACATATTTATCTATCATATTTGTTAACTATTGATGACTTGCAATATAAGGGTGTTAGGAAAACTATCCATTAGCACAATTAATACCAAATATATATACACTATATAGTAACACTGAAGACAACATATAGGACCTGTCATATCCAAAACACACACACACACGATCTATCGAAAGTGGTAACAAATAATAATCCCAATATCTGTGTCGATAAAATTCACGCCATTTTGTAGCCAAGACATGAAAAAAAGCCAAAAGGCTGTGTTAATCCAAAGAGTTGATTTGATTTGATATAATGTCCACTGTAGAGTCTTTCTGCCCCAGCCTCAGTATCTCCTGCCAGTGGTCCTGTACTCACCATGTCGAGATGGTATGTGTGGAGGTTTGGAGGGTCAAGAAAGGGAAGACTGTGTGAAGCCGCGTTAGGCCACGATCCCTGGGTGCTTATATACCACTCCGCTGGCCAAGCTAACTTTAGCCGCACGCTCAAGTTTGGATGGGCATTCGAGGGTGAGCAAAAAGGGAGAGGAGAGGGAGAGAGAGATGGAGGGATGGGGGAGGGGCGTAGGGGTGAGAAGATGGAGAAGGGGGTCAGTAAAGGATGAGTTGGCGGCAAAGAGCAAGGAGACAAAATGGGGGTTGAGCTATCGCCTTACAGGCGCTCATAAATAGACCCGCGGGTCTTGGAATGAAGAGAACCTGATAGCTCCGAGACCACGGCGCGGGTACGACGAGTCCCACTTGGACTAATATGGACATCCAAGACATCGAATCTTGTTGGACGTTTGAACGTGGCCTCGCCATCGCTCGCCCTCCCTCCCTCAGTCTCCAGCAGCTCTTCTTTGGGGGTTATTTTTGGTTTGTGATGCTTATTGCAATATGGCACACTGTAATATACTGTAAGCATTCTGTACCCCACCCAGCCACGGATATAGCTTCTGCCCTGTATGTTCACGTGTGTGCATTTGTCACTTTAAGCTATATGTTCAACATCAGCTGCTTCATTTGGAGGAGCAGTTGTGACGACAAAGCCATGTTTGAGTTAGCGTCTTGGCTCATATGACTAAATATGAAAAACAACATCAAAACAACATTTTTCCTACAAATCTGGCCCAAACTTGCATTTAATTAATTCTTTTTCATTTTAGTATTGTTGTTCTAAAAAGTTATTTCCATGCAAACGTTGCTGCGATGCCACCGCTCATATACCTAATCAGATCTACGAATGTACAGCACTTCAAATGGTCCACCATGCATCTAGAACCCAGTTGTAAACAAAAGAAACCTTCTCCGTTGAGAATGTTATTAGCGACGCTAGCCGTGTGGAATTAGCAACACCATGTGAGGAATCTCTGTGCACTGTTAGCCTCTGACGGAACTGCTTTTTTTCCCATCATTAGAAGGCTCCCTCATTAGCAATGGCCGCTCAAATAGTAAAGGGGCGTCACCCCCCCCCCCCCCCCGCCCCCCACCCATCTATTTGCTCCCTTTACCTCCCTTCCATCGACCCCCACACCTCCCACCCTGCACCTCAAATAAGGGGATTAGGCTGACTTGGTTGTCTGGTGGCAGCAGACATTTTGGAGTGAACATAAAGGGACAGCTGACAGCGACCAAAATAGCCAAATAAACTTGACCGTCTGCCAGCGACTAAATCCCTCAAAGCAAACTGCTTCTTTGTTTGCCTTTTGTTTCCAAATGAACAGGTGTCAAAGGAAGGTGGGATATTCTACGTGATTCACAACTGTGTTAATCAGGTTTTTAATAATTTTGATAGCAAAACAACATTGTATTTTTAGTCTAATTTAGTAGTTCAGCCCTACTTTTTCCAGCCTCATTGTCAAGTTCAAAGTGCGGCATGCTATTAGACAGCTCAGAAGCTCCAGCCCACGTTTGAAAGTATTATCTCATGTCTGCTCCATGCTTTTGTTGTTTGGGACCTTCAGAAAGTCAGCAAGACTGCAATTGCTGTCACGTGTTGTCCCTTGACCTCTGCTCGCCTCCCTGTTTGTCCATGCAGGTACACAGAGGCTACTGTACACATCATACAGCACTTTGTTGACTACAGTTTAATTTGACGAAGTTGCCGCTAAGACGTTGTGTATCACGAGACCGCACCAACTAGAGTACGCAGGCTTTTGTGTAAAACACCTCGCACTCTGTCATTCTGTGTCCTTTCACTGTGAAACGGCAGAATTACGTTATAATTTATGTGCGGTCGCTGCATTGAGGCTGTAAACAGCGGCATGTGTGTACATTCCGTGGATATTTGGTGCAGTGCAACACTACATGCCACACTCACGCAAAGTCATCTATATATCAAAGATGAGTGGAATGTCAGCCTGTATGTTCTGGAATGTGGGGAAGCGGTTAGCTTGACTTCTGAGGGCTCAGAGGTCAAAGGTCCGGCATGACATTGGAGACGTCACACTTGCTAATTCTTTTGTCTCCTTTTGGGCTTTTGGGTTGCTTTATTTTGCAACTTGATGCCAGTGAGATTGTGTGACGTTGACATACACAGCTAGGCAGGAGCTGCGAGCTAGCTTAAAAGGGAATGGAAGCCAGCATGATTTTGTAAATAGACAACACAAGGCAAAGTAGATTTTCTGGACCAATCAGGGAACAGAGGCCTGAATGGTCAGAATCTTCAGGTGTGGTGAACAAGGGCGTGGGGGGGAAGGGGGCACATTATAATGCGGGGGGTCTGGGGGTCCTCCCCCAGGATGATTTGAGGGTTAAACACTTAATTATTATTATAACAACTATATAACAATATAGGCAAGTAGACTATAGCCTACAATCACAAATGGTTTGCTGATAGGCTTAAATTAATTGGGCCTCTTCATGGAGCATAAGAATGAATGTGAAATTCACACAGCCGGACAAATCTCTGATGAGTTATAAAGGATTTTATAACATAAAATTATCGCCACATTATGTGAATTTTGCCGATTCATCCTCAGGGCATGAGCGGTTCAAGCCAATCCATGCAGGCTGGCATCGTGGAAGAAGACATTACACAAACCTTTTACATGAAACTATTACTAGCTACATAGGCACCTTATCTAAAGTTTAGTTAGGCTACTGAGAGACAGTTTAAAGTTGATGAAAACTTGCCTCGTTCTACCAATCGGACATTAAGATGAGACAGAAATAGCATGTCTGTTTCAGAGCGAGACTGGTGCATCTTGCCAGTAAATCATCACGCTTTCAAAATAAACGTTTAATATTTACATTTATTTATCCCTCGCCTTCCAATATTGGGGGGAACATGTCCCACCCGTCCCCTCACGGCTCT
This sequence comes from Typhlichthys eigenmanni, assembly GCA_027564635.1. NCBI lineage: Eukaryota > Metazoa > Chordata > Actinopteri > Percopsiformes > Amblyopsidae > Typhlichthys > Typhlichthys eigenmanni. The sequence goes on from JAODUK010085806.1 coordinate 5,592, forward strand.
TACGCCATTGGTGGTGAAATATCTAAATAGACTTTTAACAGAAACACTTTTTTGACCTGTTTTATATTTAATGTCAATGAAAATTCATGCCAGTGTCATGAAACCAAATATTTAGTGGGAACTTGTTACCAGTTAATTAATTTATAAATCTTTATATTGCGAGTGTTTACATATATCAGAGAAGGCGAATCAAAACATTTTGTGTTTCTATAGATTGATAAAAATGTATGTTTTGACTCAGAAATATTATGGATATGTTTAATAAGGCCTTTAACATTATAGCAAATGTAAATGTTAACGTATGTCAATTAATTTATGTAGGCCTATTAGTTGCTGTCCTATATAGTTTAGTTTTATTCTTACAAATATATATTTTTATTTTTATATTGTAATATAATATATAATTATTATTTATATCCACTTAGTGTATGCGTTAATACCGTCAGTGTTATAATTAGTGTATAATGGCGCCATCTGCTGTTTACTCTCTGAATATGATTTGGTAGATGTGGAACATTCATAGACCTATTTAGAGAACAATCTACGGTAATGATCAACATTCTCTTGACTACAGTTTCCGGTTGTATTTTGTTTTATACAAACCGGAAACATCTGTAAGTGGTTTGTGAAAATATACATCAATAACTTGGGTCATTTGGCTAATGTTTAGTTCTGCCTTTACATAAAAAAACTATAATGTGTTTATATGATTATGGCAAATATATTAAAACCTCATTCTCGAACACGATTCTCCATACTGTACATCTTTCATTTAGGAGTAAGTATATTCCTTACATACACATTTTATTTTTATTTTAATATTCAATGTTTGTGGGGATGTCTCACAGGACACAGCAAAATAGAACTGCAAATCACAAACAATGCTTACATGCAAGTAAATTGCATGTAATATGTATTTTTATATTAATAGAATTGTTTTATTTATTTATTTTACATTACACGTATGTATACTATTAAATTTGGGGGAACAAATTAGTGGTCTCGTCCAGAGCTGTATGTTTGATTGACAGTTGCTTTTAAAAATATGTGCATATTGCATATGTGCACCATAAAGCCCATATTCCTTGGGCATATATACTGTGTGTACCAAACTGACATAACATGGTTGGCTTTTACAGGTCGACCACCTCATAAGTCTATGCGTGAAGCCATGTCCATTCTCTAAGAACATAGCCAATAACTGACATTGAGGCATATTGAGCTTGGTTTCTTTAACTTTTCAACATTCAACATGATCTTTCGTTACGTTGAAAGTCACCATATGAAGGATGACTCACAGTTGACAGAAGTGAGCTATTTTAGTTCCTCTTTTAACAGTCATGTTTCTCTCTCAGTTTGGCATCCCTACATACAGTGGGTGCTGTTTTAGTTTTCTTTTTTAGCCAAGGTCTATGAGGTCATCAACGGACTCCTCCTTCTTCACTTGTCCCGTCTTCAGCCATTCGTCTCTCGCTCGTATGACTTCCTGTCCGTAATGCTCGTGGAGCCTGCTGAACTCCTCGAGGGGGTCGAGGCCCACCGGAGGCCACTCCCCGTACAGGGGCGCCGGTCCGTTTAGAGGGGTCACATAGGCATTTCTCCTGGGCCAGAGCTTGGGAGACTTCTTGTTCGACACCTTTGTGGGAACCGACGGCGTCTGCAGAATATGGCTGGTGTTGCCATGGCACCTTCCCCCCCGAGCCATGGCCCTCGGCATCGCCGGGGATACGCAGGAACCGGGACTTTGCAGGGGGGGTCCTGAAGAGGGGCCGGGGGTCTTGCCGGTCAGGACACAGGCGGAGGAGGGATCCTGATTCCTGGACTCACCGGAGCTTTGTTCACGCTTTGCTTCTGCAGAAGGAACCGAACGCACAAAGGCAGATTAGACAGAAACCTTAATGGTGATGCCTACAATGCTGTAAACACTACTATCTTCTATGTAAACATATAGTGGACTGATTGTGTTGTGGGCAGGGAACGGCATCTCACTCCCTTTGTCTGTGCTCCTCTACCTGTGTGTGCATATGTGTGTGTATGTATGTGTGGGTGTGGCACATGAAGCCACAAATGTTGCTTTGTGGCCTAGAAAATGCATTAATTCCATGTAACATTGGACTGACTGATTACAAAACTTTCTTCATTATTGCACATTCCTGTGGCCCTATTGTGTCTTGCCCATCCTGGAGGGGTGGATTCCTCCCAATGGATAAAAGAAAGTGGGAGAAACCTTGGGAAGGGTAGTCCCTTCCCAAGGTTTCTCCCACTTTCTTTTATCCACATGTTTTTTACCTAAGTTGTCTTTGTCATGTCGTTTTTGACTATGTGACATGTGGACCTGTGCAGCCCGTTGAGACTGATGCGATAAAGGGACATAGAAACATGATTGACTAGTCTTCACCTTCATACTGCCTGCCCAGGTCTTGCACCAGTGTAGAGAGGTAACAGTGGCTGGCTGCCAGCAGAGCTTTCACCCAGCTCTCTTGGGTCAGTCGATCTTCTGCTGCGAACCGGTACGTTTTAAGTCCGGGCCCTTGGAACGCGACGGAGAAGGTGAACTCCCCGTCAAACTCGTTGTGGTGGACGGCGCATCCCTCGAGAACGATGACGCCCAGCAGGTGTCGGTCGGCCGGGCGCTCCTGGTAGAAGAGCAGGTTGGCCTTCAGGACAAACCAACGCCGCTGGTAAGAAGCGTTCCTCTCTTTCTGTGGAAGGAAAAACAAAACAACAAAAAATGCAGAGAGGAAGAAATGTGGAAACGTCTTTGGAAAAGAAACACAATAAGTTTTTATTTTATTTAATGTGACTTTAGTTTATTTTAATAGGGACAATGCACATTAATCAGTATTTCAGAAAAGGTCTAATTTTCACTCGCATTCCCTGGGTATTAACATGAATACGTTTTAATAAGTTTTATTAAGTTTGTACATATGAATTTCTTTCATGTGTTCTACCAACCTTTTTGTAAAGATAACCCTCTTTGTCCACAGGAGAGGTGCATGAGAGGTAATGGGTTAAGATCTTCTTGTGGACCTTCATGACAACACTTAAAGAGAGAGGGACAACCGTGATAGACTGTAGACTGTAGACTGAATGTGTTGACACACATCACCAAAAATGCCTGAGGACATATAGGTCAACCTGCAAATCAACATAACGAGCTCAAACTTCCGAGTTACTTCCATAAAGTGTCTTTGTGGCTGTTTCTGGTTGAAACTCAGCCGCATGCACCTTCGTACGGTGTGGTTCAAAACATACTGTAGCGTCAGGTGGACATGACGTTTGAGGCCAACGCCCACGTCAGAGTTTTATAACTAGCTCTCTTAAACAGGGCAACGCCATTAACATGCCTTGAATATCTGTGGTCCTCCGTCAATATGACTGTACCTGTCGAGCGTTGTCTTGACGCATCGCTGACCACCGACTGGGCGGCAGCCTTTGAGGTTGTGAGGACACCATAATACAGTCTGACACTGTGTCCTACTGTGTATATAGTGTATAGTTGATAGTAAAAAGCATTTAATTTTATGTATAACTCATTTTTAACGCCCAGTCATTTTTAACACCCAATCAAAGCAAATGTTTATTTAAATAAAAACATGCCGAAAATAATGGGATTGGGATTTTTAAATGCTTGTAAAACAAACCTTTTTGCACAAGTTAACACGACACGAAACTATAAACAGAGGCACTATAAATAAATATAAGGACTTTGCTATAAATGTGGCTGAGCAGCAATAGTGCCAATAACCTATAACCATTCAATGTCTCACTGTTTTCATAATGTTACCATCTACAATGCTTCAAACTCCTTTGGCAGAAAGATGTTATCCACACTTACCTTAGAGAACGATGCCTGGGTGACCCTATCCATTCGAATAAAGAATAATATAATTTGCTTCTCTAGAGATTTACCTCTGTTCTTTGTAATTCCTTTGTTGTCCCCTGGTCAGAATACAGCCACAATGTTTAAAATATAAAGTTTCAGGTTACTTTCACCAGTGTACCCTTGGGTACCGGAGGACAAGTGTTTAAATATAAATAACTTGACCCACTTCCTGGTAAGGAAACCCTGACACATTATAGTCTCCCTTCTCTGAGCAGACGTCGTCCTCCTCGATGTGCCGAGCTGGATGCGAGCGAAGGCAGCACTACCTGGAAATGGAGTGGTCACTGATGTTGTGAATGTGACAATGTCGCTTCCGACTTCCCTCTCTCACTTCCACATTTTGTGCAGTGCTGCAGTTCAAACACACCTCACATTATTTCTTAAACTTTGATCTTTGTGTGGCACAGTTAAACCAATTTAAAATGGCATTGAAAGGTTTTTGTCTCTCAGTTCAGTTCAGTTCAAGAAAGGCTTTATTGGCATGACAAGATCATTTCTCATATTGCCAAAGCAAAATGTATACACATATACATTAAACATACACATGGACGTAACAGGCATAGCATGGATACAGATTTGACAAATACTGACAGCTCCTTATTGACATGAATGCATGGTGGTTGATGCAGGGGAGAGGTCAGCCACAGTCTCTCATGTTGTGACAGGCTGTCACATAACGTGCTGCTAGCCTACAGCTCTCCCTGACTTCTCCTAGTAGGAACAATAGCCGGTCTTGGTTGGGGAGCTTCTCTAAATCTGCTGGGGCTTATTGGGTGGGTTTTAAACTGATTGAAACAGTGAGTTCTAAGATGGGTGTATTTTGTGCATTGGGTGAGGAAGTGGGTTTCTGTCTCGGGGACGGTCATTTCACAGAGGACACACTGTCTGTCTTCTGGTTGGAGAATACACCCCCATTTTGTCCACTTTCCACTTAAATCTTCTAAGGATAATAATATTTAAAAAAATGAATCCTGGTTGACCACCTTAAAAACAAAAGTATATATCTAAGTAACATACCCTGTGTTGTTTCCTTGTCTATCAGACTTTTAGAAATAATTAACCATTGAATATTTTGATTATTTTAGTTTTTATAAAGTCTGATTAACATTCAATGAATATATGAATTAACTCATAAACATGTTAGTGCATGACAAGGCTTTATTCTTACTCACCCATTTATACAGTGTGTAGGGTATGCAGGCACACTAAGAGAAAAAACACGGATCCGGATGTGACGCTGCTCCGTTGAATGCGAATGTCGCATCAACTGTTTTACCCAGGTTTGGCGTGATATTTACTAATGTGCGTGCTAAAATTGGTATATATATGGCTATAGTTATGTTCATTTACTCGTCATAATGTCGCATCGACTTGGGCCCTGGTTTGCTTGTTTAGCACGCACTGTGAGCGTGAGAGAATATTGTAAGCTAGCTGCTTAGCTAGTTAGCATAACAGTGTGATGTAACAACACATTAAATCAAATCGGATAGATACAACACGTGTACATAAAATACATATCATTTGGAAATAAAGATCTGACACTTTTCTCTGCAGCACCATGTCTAAAAGAAAAGTTACGTTTGAAGACAGTAATGGGGAATTTGATGTGGAAGATGACCCCCCAGCCAAAAAGGTAAAAGATGAGTCCGACTCCTTGGGGAGGCGGGGCATTTGTTACAGCAGAAGCGTCAAGTAGGTTTAAAAGCTTACAAAGACTACGAATTCTCAATATTATGCATATATATTCATCAGTATAACAAATTGCAGCCCCTGTTATGCTGGTTGTGGTCTGTTAATATCGACGAGTACAATATTAAACATCAGTTGTGTATGTGTATGCATTTGTGTATGTCGTTTTTTAACTCGTTAAAGTTTTGATCATATTTTCTTTAGATTCTAGAGCATGGAAAGTGATCTGCCTACTAACAAGTTTATTATACTGACCTTAAATAACTCTAATTGCTATTTGACCAAAGTTGACATTGATGCAGTAAAAGCAACATAATGCACCAAACTGTAACCACCTGTAACATACAGCGTCCAACATGTGTTATGTGCCACTAAATATATGCAATGGCTTTGAATCTCACATACAGATAATTTCCTGGGAAGGCTTGCATTTTTACTGCCGTGTGACATGCCGTGTTGTTACCGTGTGACATGCCGTGTTGTTACTGTGTGACATGCCGTGTTGTTACCGTGTGATGTAACCAGTTGGTCTTGTTAACAATCCAGGTTTGTGAGGTTGTAAGTGGACCAGGTGCCAGGTTTAAGGGCAAACACTCCCTGGATAGTGATGAAGAGGACGATGATGCCGATGACAGACAGAGCAGCAAATATGACATCCTGGCCAGTGACGATGTGGAGGGTACGTCTAGTTTTCATTTATTTCAAGGGGTGAATGAAGACATGATAGTTAAAGGTATAGTCAGCTATTGTAAGCTAATTGTAAGCTAATACACTTTTTGTCAAATTCAACAAGCATCTCCTGGCATTTCGCTAGCTTACCGTTCTCTGTGCGTGTTGAAACAATGTTCTGATACTTCTACACAGCCCAGGCTCCGTGAAGAGAATAACTAATCCTGCCTTTAAAGTTGGAGTGGGCGATTGAAAGCTAATACACTTGTTGTCAAATTCAGCAAATATCTTCTACGGTTGGGAAGCTGCTCGTTAGGTAAAGGCTATTTGATTTATATAGCCTTTCATCACAATACAGTCTCTAAGGGCTTCATAAGCACAAATTTCACACAGGAACAAAGGACACCCCCATAACCTGCTCCTTCCTCTGGGCAAGGAAAAACTTAATAAAAACCCATGTGGGTACAAAAAGGGAAGAAGCTTTGGGAAGGGATCACAGAGGGAGGAATCTACACTTGAAAATGCAATAGGTGTCGATAGGGCAACAGGAATTTGCAAATATATTGAATTACATGCATCACATTGTGTAGTTAATAAGCACAAACACATTGTATGAATTAACTATGTTTTGTAGTGGTCAGTAAAATGCACTATTGACAGATGCCACAGGAGGATTTGTCCTGGTTCCAGTTATGGCCATGTCTGTTCAGGTCTGATGGCGTGTACTGGTACCAGTCACGACCAGGTCTGCTCACAATCCCTTACACAAGAGACATGGCTGCAGGAAAGCTAGCCACCGTCAACCACACATTATTCAGGACCAGGGCTACACACACACATTATCCAGGACCAGGGCTACACACACATATTATCCAGGACCAGGGCTCCACACACACACACACGCACTGTGCAATTTCTCAGCATCGGAGGTTACAGCTTGTCTTCATGCTTCATAATCCTCTCAATCAAGTTTAACTATGTAACATTGACATCTGATATTGGGATAAGGATGCCTTGTCTTTAACATTTCCAAATCTGTACAAAAGTGTGACACTTAATAAGGCCATGAGCTAAAATTGCAGCATCTTTTCAGGTCAGGAGGGAGCAACGATCGACTGTGACGAGGGGGTTCCCATTACACCCTTTAACCTAGACGAGGAGATGCAGGAAGGACACTTTGATTCGGAGGGAAACTACTTTGTCAAAAAAGAAGAACAGATCAGAGACAACTGGCTCGACAACATTGACTGGGTAATTAAATGTTTGGTTCCTCTTTTTTACCGATGCTGGTGTGGTGGTGGTGGGGGCGTGGGCGTGGAGAGACAGCCTATGAAAAGCAAGAGTACATTTTAATGAGACAATCATATCACATGAAAAATTTATACCAAAAAAAATGTATTTTTTAATGCACCGATTACATTTTTCCTGACCGATTCCGATTTTCACAGTGCTTTCAAAATTGATTTAATTGTTTATGCTAACGTGATAGGCTAGAACCAAAGAGGTGAACAACCCAGACCGCTACAGCATTTATGCTAACATGAATGATTGACCAGACTTGCTCACAAATGAGGTGTATCAATTATTTATTTCCAGTGAATATCTTAGTTACACCAACATTGTTCACGGGGAAAATAATGTGTGCACATAAAATATTGCCAATTCCAAAGCAAGTTTTTTGTATACATAAACAGTTGACGCGGCCACGTGAAGCATGCTTGGAGCAGCCCGAGCGCTCGTCCGCTTAGCGCAAGGTCACACATTTGGTAGCATGCAGTATACGCTAACATGGAGGAACAGAAACCATGAGGTGAGCGGCCAGACCTTTGCAGCGTTAACGTTTACATGGCTGCCTGTCCAGGTGCGAATCAAAGAGCAGCCCTTCAAGCCGAAGAAGAAAGGCCTGTCGGCCAAGCGGAGGCGCCGGGCGGGAGACGAGGACGAGGCGGAGGAGGAGAAGCGGCGGGAGGAGAAGCAGGCGGGAAATGGCGAGGCTGCGGAGGAGGACGAGGAGGAGATGGAGCCCGAGCCCGCCGAGGATCCGCTGGCCTCCTTCACGCAGCGCCAGCTCACCGAGGCGCTTGTCGAGCTGCTGTCTCCCGGGGAGACGGTCGCCGCGGGGCTCCGGCGGCTCGGCGGCCTCGGGGGCGGCAAGAAGGGCAAGCTGAGGGGTGGGGCTGCCGAAGGGGGAGTGGCCGAGACCCAGCGTGACGCGGAGAAGCTGGACCGGCTCACGGCGCTGGCGGACCGCCTTGTGGCGTGTGGCGTGTTCGAGATCTACCAGCAGACGTACGAGAAGCTGGCCTACTCGCTGAAGAGCATGACCAAGAAGCAGTCGGCACGGAAACCTGCCACTGGCGACGATGACGACGACGACGATGACAACCAGCTGGACATGTTTGGCGATAAGTTCGACGAGAGCAACAGCAAGGAGAAAGATGAGGATGAAGAAGACAAAAAAGGTTGTTGTTCATGTTGCGTGCGTGCGTGCGTGCGTGCGTGTGTGTGTGTGTGGTGACCGGGGTAACCGGGGGAGTGGTTTCACACTTGTGTTTCTTCCCAGTGATCGATGGGGTCATGTGGGAGTACAAATGGGACAACGAGAAGGACTCGGAACTCTACGGGCCCTTCAGCAGCCAGCAGATGCAGGTGCCAATACCCCCCCTCCCCCTTTCCTCCCTCCCAAGACCTGCGGTCATCTGCTAAGACTCAATTAAAGTTCGATTTTCTATGTAAAGATATGGTGGATAAATGGAGCACTGAGCAGAGAATGTCAAACCC
>JAODUK010085807.1:2287-12487 GCA_027564635.1 Typhlichthys eigenmanni
CACACACACACACACACACACACACATGCATGTACAGTATGTGCACGTGTATATGCAAGCGTTTACAAACAGGTCGTTCATGTTGCTCTCAGCCTCGGTGAACTCCATCTCATCCATGCCCTTATTGGGGATCCACACAATGAAGTAGCTGCTTCTTGGAAAAGCAGCTTTTTGAAATAACGTCACTTGACCCCTCTTCCCCGAACCCCCCCGGCACCACCCCCTAACTCTCTCTCTCTCTCACACACACAATGCCCTGTAGCATTATCGTGGTTAAAACAATTCAACCACGACCCTCTCACATTCCTGCCCCCCCACCCCTCTTTCACGGCTACTACTGTATCTCTCTGGTGGACACACCTAGCTGCCATCTCCTCCCCCTATGTAAAGGTGTAGGTTAAGGGCGTGAGAATGAGAGGCTGGAGTGCAGGATACGACGGCTCGTAAGCAGTAAGTGCAGGATGCGTTCAGGAGGTGGCCATGAAGGCACGCGTCGTCACTCACCTGGGAGCAGCGCACCGTTCTGTCCATAAATGTGTATCAGGCGTGCCTTGAGACGGGCTACGAGGGTGATTGTATAGCGACAACGCTCATTCACGGTTGTGTTGCCTTTCCAGTCAAGGTGGTGCGGTTCAACCGGGAGCGAGCTGTCCCCGATGTCAGCCAAGACGAACACTGTCACTCTTACAGTAACAGCAATCTGCCTACGGAGACTGGCTTCAGGTACACGTACACACGCATGCACGCATGCAGCCGTCTTTTGGCTTGCTCGCTCATGCACTCCTACGTCTAGATGCTTTTCTGTGCACGCTCACCGTCCCGAGACACAACCTGTCACACGGGCAGCTTGTAAACTGTTGACAATTTTGATGCATCTAAACTGTCTATACTCTTTACGACTACACGACTGCTCAATAGGTCTGCCATATCTGCTGTTACGGACTTCTCTCTATGGAATTGATACACGCGTGCACTGATGCAGAGTCCCCTGCCACACGCTTACACACACACACACACACAGGCACACGCACCGGCTTGTAAAAGTGCGGCAGTTTTGATGCGTGCGCTTTAAATCCAGGCAGACAAATAAATGTGCGTTCCTGATGCCTCTGTAACGGCCATATCATGCAGGAGAGCACAAGACAAAAGCCTTAAGTGCGGGGGTGGGGCGGGACACCCAGGACAAGGCATGGATGTCTGTCTATGTCCTGGGTGCCATGCACCGTGGGGCTAACTAACAGTCCCGTGTTCCTCAGGGTGGGCTCCAGCCTGGAGGACGTGGTGGAGAAGCAGGCGGACCTGATAGAGTACCTGAAGCAGCACAACACCCTGCTGAGCAAGAGGCTTCTCAACCTCACCGCTCAGCACTGACCGTGCACCCCTCCCCCCTCCCCCCAGCCTTCTGGAGCACAGACACAGGAGACTGCGGGACACACGAGCTCGTCCAGCTAAGAGCTGCTGGAGACAGACTCTTCACCAAGCCCCGCCCCCGCATCTAACGGGAGACCCGGCAAGAGACTTAATGGCGGGGAGATGTTTGGTGTGTCACGAAACACGTGCACGCTCGCACTCTCACCTGCGCACAGAGGGATGTCCTGTGTAAACTGGCGTCAGGCCTACCTGTGATGAACAGATGGGGAGGCGGGGGCAGGAGAAGGAGGAGATGGGGAGGACTGTCCACGGAAGAGAGGGGAGGATGGGTGGTGGAGAGATGTGGGTCACCGATCAGAGGGGAGGGGTTTTATTACGGTGTTATGACCCCTTGTGACCTGTGTGTTTGTGTGTGTGTGTTTATATGTGCACATTGTGGGAGTCACTGGGAAGGCGTACTTGTTTTATAGATCACCCTTGCTAAGTACAGGCAAAATGACAAAGTGAATGCCAAATGCACTGAAGGAATGGGTGAGACGGGGGCAGAAACTGGAGGAACAGGAGAGAGCTAACCATGTAACATTGTTTCCAAGGATGAGAAATGAATAATGCTGAGATTAAATTTAACTTGATTTGCCTAAACTTATATGGAAACTGTTTAAATGTGTGCCTTTAATGGGCTTCTTGTGGGAAATTAGATATTGTCTTCATGAAATCTGCAGATAACGTGGTTTTTGAGCAGGCTAAAATAAATCTGAATTGTGACCAATTGATGTAAAAAAAAAAAAAAAAAAGTGTTTAAAGAGGCTAGGGCCCGGGATCTAGCCAGGATTTCAGGATTTCATTTAAATTAACTGTATCTGTCCCCAAAGGGCAATTCACAGGGGCACAGAGTAGTCCATACAAAACGTTTAAAAAATTAAATATGAATTCACACACATTCTACTACTAAGTTTGTGGCATAGTATACATATATATTCTAGAAGTGGTGATAAGGGTATTGTTCCTAGTGAAAGATGAAGATTAATGGAGGAGGTCAATTATGTGATAAAGTTTGTGATTAGCTGGTGTGAAAACCTGTCCTTGTATCTTACTACTTTTTATCTTTAAAGTGTGACCTCATAAGTCACAGGAGTCTACCTTAAAAGAAGTATGAGCTTGAGATTTGAGCCCGCGTTGGCATTTGCCTATTGTTGCTTGCTTTATATTAGGCTCCATAAACCAACAGGGAGTCCAGTATTTACGACTTTGTTCCCATGTGGCTTCTACAAGACCAGAGTTACCTTAGCTTAAATCTAGAGATGGGATATTTTACCTTAAGTGTAGGAGTCACAGTCCAAATTACCTTTTTTTTTTACTTTTTCCTTAGTGGTGGCATTCCACATAAAAGCTTGGCATGTTTGCACTTAACTAGTTAAGGAGTATTTTACGACAACCCAGCTGCATAGACGTATAATGTAACAGATGACAAGGAGATGACAAAGCAAAGTATACGTTATACACATCGTTTTAATAAAGTTATACATTTCATATTTAACATACATTTAACAAGTGCATGCATGCATAATAAACACTTTATTTGGGAATACAATGTATACTGGTCTGCATTGTTGCAGTACAGTACCATCTTTTTGGTCCTTTGGTTTAGTGGCATTTGTGTTAAATATTTCTCTGGCAGGAATATTCTTTGTCCCTTATTTTCATATTTACAATCACATTTGGGATGATGCATAAGGATGTGTTTCAGAAAAGAAAGGTCCCACCCATAGCACAGACCTACACCGAACGCTGCATGGACACCAAGACATCCTTATGGATCTGATGTGTAACTTTGTCATGCATAATATATGAGCGTACACATGAGTTCTGACGGAAGGAACACTTTCAACCTTGGCAGTCATTGAATCCTACTGAGCTGTCCCATATTTGACCTTCTGCGTTGGTGTCCGTCTATGGTGTTTAGGCCCCACACTGGAGCGGTCTGCATGCTCAAATCCTTGCTCCATATGTCCCCTTCATTTGTGTGCTTTTTTTGTCTGTAAAGAGGGATGACAGAATAGATTAGCAAAACGTTTAGCGCTCCATACAGGTCCATGCCTGCGTGTATGTATGTGTGTTTGACTGCCAACAGTGTGACCTCTTTATACAGCTTGGATGGAGACCCCCACTTTCTCAAACACACTCGTCAAACAATCCCCTCTTCATGAAATTGAAGCAGCCCTTCATGTGCACACATGGCACCAAAGCCCCTTTCATCGTTAGTGAGATTTATACCGCTCTATTTTCCCCATGTCTCATGCTGTGAGCGTGAACGCAAACCTCTCTGGTACTAATCACACACACACCGTCTGAACTGCCACCTGCCAGTGTTTTAACCGGTTTTCTACGCCATGCATCACACAGTCTGTGACAGCGCATAACCTGTCCTACACACACACACACATGCACACACCTGGATTATTGTCACACAGGTGCAAGTGATTCCCTTCCCTATGAGAAAGTCCAGAGCCTTGTCATGTGTGACCCAGTGTAATGTAACACATTTGTGTCCTACCTCAGGGAAAGGGCACTCTGGAGTGCAACGGCATGCAGCGTCTGTGTGAACAGTAGTGTCTGTGGTATTTCCGTCTCATGTTCAGGAAATCTGCCAAAGGAGACATGGGAATGTGATTCATTATTATTACCACAAAGACCTGAGCCATGGCCCGCTCACTTAGCCTAGACAAACAAAGTCAGTTACAGAAACACCTTTGTTAAATGCCTGTGTACAAGGTGCATTTTTCTTTACACCACGTGTGGAATAAATAAGATACTACATTTTGAGGAAAAAGTTATTGTTATCTAAAACTATCCTGATCCTAATCTTGACTAGACTATATAGAAATGAGTGGAAATGTGGAATATGCTATATTTTGTAATATAGGTGTTACAATAAAACATGTACTGATAATCAGTGTATTTTTATTGAGGGATAAACCTATTAACCAATGGGACACACTCGGACACCTTCAAACGCAGCAGGAAACGTAGGCCGCCTAGCACATGATTATTTTAAATGTCTCTAATAAATCTACAATTGACTCGGACGGTTCCACGTTCCAAGTTAATCACAGGAAGAGATAAACCACCGGATGACTTTATGACTCCACACCCCCTCCATCTCTTAAAGAACTACTGTCCTTGTGTTTTAAATAGGTGGGCCTTTTCTGTGGTTCGTGTCATGTTAATTGAGCTCGCTGCATTTGCATCTCGTTTTACACCGTGATTAACAATAGCACGCGGGAGCGCCTTCCAGCGCACAATAGACGCGCTGGTGCCGCTTCTGCTGCTGGATCCCCGGCGGCGACCTGTTCTTTCTCCTCCCTCCTCTCCATCACACAGCTTCTACCAAACCCCAGCAGGTCATATGACCAAAGTCGTTTTCTAACAACAGCTGGCTTTCTGTGCCGCAAGGCAGATACACAGATGCTTTTCCACGGCAGCCGACTAAGATAGGCTATTGTAAAAACTTATTATCTTACTATAATTACTATCTTACGGCTTTACTGCTTTAGTGACACGGCAGATATAAGAGAAAATAGAGAATAATATTCACTTACAGTTGTGTAATTATTATAAGCTAATGTCTATGTTTTAAAATGTATATTAGCCTAATTTAACATCACAACATGATAGCTATACCCAATTAACCATATCTTGTCTACAATGAAAGTGAGTTACTCCACAGGATATATTTTTAAGTAAATAAATGGGGATTCCAGTTTATTAGTTAGAAGCATGTTGATAAATAGAGTGAAAAGTCTTACCTGGTCTGGCTGAAGAGGCAGATGCCAGAATAGCAGTGAGCAACAGCGTCAGGTACAGCAGATTGAAGACCTTCATGGTTGGCTGGCAGAAGCTGGTCCACAGGCAGCTTGTCCTAAGTTCACTAACTCACAAAGTCTGGAGCTCACTTTTGGCTCCAGCAGTGAGCTGTCTGGTGATCCTCTTGTGTGGGTCTTCTTCTTGTCGCCCAGGCCAAGCACCGCGGGAGAATCAAATACACACACACACAGCCCTCTCTCCTGTAGGTATTCACTGTGTCCCTGGGGAATGTGTGTGTGTGTGTGTCCGTCCAGTGTGATGGTCTCTGTGACTGAGGGCAAAGTGACAAAGCATGTGATCCCTCTGCCCCTTTATACTGGCTTTTTTGGGGTGGGGGTGAGAGGGGGAGGGGGTTTGCCAGTATAGGAGCTGCCCCCCACCTTATCGACACGTGTTCTCACACACACACACACACACACACACACACACACACAAACACACACACACACACATACACACACACACGTGCACTGCACATATTGACCCCACATGTACAGGGTATATTTCAAATGACAGGAAGCTCTTCCATCTTCCCTATGCTCCATATATCCTTTTATCCCTTTAACACAATCAACTGGTGTGTGTGTGTGTGTGTGTGTGTGTGTGTGGTTGAAAGAGAATGAAAGAGAATGCGTGCTAGAGGGGCATGGAGTGACTAGAGTAGCCTCAGTAGGCAAATACAATTTTACACTTAATATCAACTGTAACAAAAAGGAAAGTAGCAGCTCTTACGAGACAGAGCTAATTCCTTCTGTGTCAATAGCCCTTTGCCCCCCGCCCCATGGGCAGACACATATGGGGTACAAGAGGAAGGGGGGGTCATCTTTGGGGGTCTCTGATTGTCTGTAGTCCAACAGCGTTTTGAACCAAATAGCTAACGACAGGCTGGATCCGTCTGTGAGAGTTCAGTGTGACAGAGACGCCGTCTAAGGTTGACTGTCTCTGTGTGTGTTTGTGGGTGGCTTTTTGTGGGTGTGGCACGGGTCCTTTCTCTAAACGAGCCAATGAATAAAACCTTGAGTTACTGTGTTTACGGCAATAAATCACAGGAGGGGCGATTTATGTGGATGGAGATGTTTTCAAAGACACTTGTGTATTTTGGACAATGACACATTTAAACGTCCACCACATTCAGGCTGTACAACATGATATAATCTGAACATGCGAAGGAACTGCATGCATTGGATTTAGTTAAAAGTTGCTTCATGGTAGACTTAATGGCAGGACATTTTGGAGCTTGTAGACCTGTAGATGCCGCTTAGCCGTTAGGTTGTCTGGTAGCTTACAGCCGTCTGTGGACTGGAACTCCCCATTCAATGCCCAGCTAATGAATTAACACATTAAGATGAAATGTCAGCCATTACATGTGAATGAGGATTAGAGAAACAGCAGGACACTAATGGATCGCGGGGCTCAAAAATGGTGGCAGGAACTTTGAACAAGCATCTGGTCCATCAACTCTCCTTAACCCTGGCAGCGTATCACGCTATTGTGGATTTTTACTAGTGTGTGTTCTTGTGTCCTCAGAAACGTTATGTTTATTGCTTTATGGTGTTTGCAGAAATGTCGCCTGAAATGACCGGGAATTCCTCATGGATGTGGTCAACGTTTCACCACGGACGTGCTGAGATACATGCTTGGATACAGTTCTACCCACTGCAAATACTAAGCTAGCCAGGGTGTGTGGTTCATTATATGGCAAACTATGTTTTTGCATATCAGCTGCCATTGTCTTTTAAAACCTTTTTGCCCCCGAGAATTAGCATATGTAAATGTCTGTCCAATTGTCATTCGAAGGCCCTTGGTATCCAGTGCCCAATAGCTGGTGCCTCTCTCTCTGTCTCTCTCTGTCTCAAATAGTAAAATAGGCCTCAGCATTTTTATGTGAAGCATGCTGTAATATTTGCTCTTCCTGGGTATTATACGCCCTTACAGAGATGACCTAGCCAGCTCAAACAGCCCTTATGAACCCCTTCCCCCAACAACACACACAGGTCTGCCTCTTCTTAACCCCAGTTGAATACTAAACTGTTGGCCCACAATCTGTAGAGCAATCAGTCAATTAGAACGTTTTTAATAATCTGTCATATTTCTTTGACGAACCTCAACCCCGACCTAAATATTCCCTGTTATAACTTTGAACTTTTTGTGCTATATGATTATATGATAGGACAGCAGTTTTGCCACTAGTTGCCTCTATGCTATTTGATATTAAAGGCCCTAAAGACAGGATTGTTGCATTAAATTGTCATTCTGAGTTGAGTTTGAAATGTAGTGACACTATTGCAGTTTAGATGAGACCTTCTACTATGCGTATATGCTTTACCAGGTTGCAGCAGCTCTGAGAATGACACATTTTCAGAGTGCAGTGCCTACCGGTATATTGATTTTCATCATTCACTGGTTACATTCATAGTGTTCTTTGCTATCAATGTTGAGTTGCAAAAAAATATATATATTCAAAACAAGGGTATCCCAAAAATGTTGCAATGTATTCTCAATGGAAACAGTATGTGAATATGTGTTTGTACCATCTATGAAGCTAAGTGGAGCAGTGGTTGGAAGGGATGCTCAAAATGTAAACCACTGCTCGCTTTGCCTTCAGTGGCACCGCTAAACGCCAACCATTGACCCATATCAAGGGATCGGGGGCACACTTTGAAGAGTGTGTATCTCAGGACAGGCGCGTGTGCTTAACATATGATACTTTGTATCCATTTCCACGGGTGCATGTGGTAAGTCAGGAGCAACGTGAGGTGGGTCAGTCTGAAAAGCAGGTGTAGGAGGTGTTATGTTATTTACGCTTGGTGGTGGTTATTGTCTCCCTGGTGGCTGTGATCTTTACGACTTAAGGAGGAAGCTTTGTCCGCTAGTTCATACTTTTCTTTTCTCTCTTTCTTCCTCCGCGCGTCATCTCCTGAGCAGGTTGGATGGATTCACAGATAAAGACCTTCCTCCCTGATAAGATGCTCTAGTAGCAAACGCCTTGCACTTGTTTCCCCATTGTTTGCCACCTCCGCTACCACACATAGATGAACCCCGGTAGCTGAACTCTTATTTAGAATAGGCAAATGTCTCAAGACATTTATTGATAGAGTGGGAACATATGATGACGCTGTACATTAAGGTGTCAGCGGTGTGATGTTTTTTGCTTGTTGTGTGTGTGTGTGTGTGTGTGTGTGTGTGTGTGTGCGTGTGTGCATGCACTTACATGCGCATGTATACAAGTGTTGATTGTGATCTGATTGGTCAGTTCATTGTCTGTGGTTACAGAGATAGAGCACTTCTGTTGTTATGCCACAAGGTCGTCAGTGTTAATGAGGGCCGTGGTCAGCGGGAGCTTAATTCATTACTCTTACGTTCCTTTATCTAAAACTGCCCAATACAGGCCTCAATGGGCGCACGGACGGCCGTGCACGCCCCAATACACACATAGCCCATCAGGGCACAACAGACAGAATAGGCGAAAAGATAAAATCTTGGATCGGCTGAATTGTTGTTGTTTATCTTCAGTTTGCTGTTCATTGCTGTCTTTTAGGTCATGCTCCCTCTGCCCCCCCCCGCCCCAGACGGCTGACTGCAGAGGGGTGACGGAGGGCTCAGGGGTTAAGGGGCAAACTCAGTAGGTGGCAGCCCCGACCCTCTGGGTCCAGAACCCTGGGTTCCAGGGGCAAGAGTCACTTGATGTCAGGCACGCAGACCCAGCCACGGAGTGTCTTTGACGGCTTCCTGTCCGACTCATAAACTCTGTTTCATGTCTGTGTTTCATTAGGAGATTATTATTTTGTTTTAAATATAACGTATAAAATGATCAGGTTTATTTTTGTGTATTAAACATGACATGGCCAGGTGAATGCAGATTGTGAGTCTTTTAATTGTAAATACCCCCCTGACAAAGACCAATCTAATTTCGATGTACACCTTTTGAGTTATGGTTACGTTATTGTTTCTCTTCTGCTTGCTTTGTGATCACTCTGGGCTTTCTTTTAATCAGCCGCTGTAATCTGTTTCCTTCACGCGCATCTTTCCCTGAAAAGTTCAACATACATTAGGATCAGAACACTGGCCTCTCTGCATGTAAAGTAGGGTGGTGTGTGAATGCTGGTGAAGGAGTATACCTGCTTGCTTCGCGTCTGATTCAATGCAGATGGAAGCCAAGCCAAAAAAGGAGAATATGACAAAGGCAATGATGATGAAAGTGATCTCAAATCCAGAGAACGGTAGTTCCATCTAGACAGCCACACAAGACAAAATGTTTGATTTCTTCATCCACGAGGAAAAGCTGTACTGTAGTACAGCTAATTACCAAATGCATGCTACACTATTTATAATGTCCACAAGAGGGCATATAACCACTATTGCAGAAGTGCAAACCAACTACAGAACATCATAAAATGTCAATCAAGGGTGCATGTGCTGCATGTCACACATAGCTTTATGTGGTGCATTGGAAAAATACAACACCTGTGAGAAAAAGTGTAACTATAGGCATAGAGGTGTGTGTGAATGTTATGCCCACAGAGAACTTGTGTGTGATACACAGGAGACTTAGTTGCTGGGGCAATACAAAGTTCATGGTAATTTTAGCTGACTAGATTCTCCCTGGCCTATATTTGAGTAGGCCTGTATTTTGTTGACTTGGGATAGGTGTGGCAAATACAAAGTATACTGTGTATACTGTGTACAAATGCATAGCTGTACTTTTGAGTTTTGAAATGTTAGTAATTCGCTAATGGTCCTTAAAAAAAGAAGAATTCACAACAATTTGACAAACAAATAATTACATAATTACACTGTAAAATCACAATGTCAAATAAAATATACATAGTATAACATATGATTAATGCAAACAAATAATGGTGTAAAACAAAACTAATTGACCTTAGTCTTACTGCTCAAAAGCTGATGTGTACTGTTAATATACTGACATACAGTATGATTTGCAATAATGAGAAATCATTACTT
>JAODUK010085808.1:0-14613 GCA_027564635.1 Typhlichthys eigenmanni
GGTGGAGAGATTATATCTCCACACTGGCCTGGGAACGCCTCGGGATCCCCCAGTCAGAGCTTTCCAATGTGGCTCGGCAAAGGGAGGTTTGGGGCCCCCTGCTGAAGCTGCTGCCCCCGCGACCCGACTCAGGATAAGCGGATGACGATGGATGGATGGATGGATGGATAGAATGACTGACCATAACTTTAAGGCCAATCAAATCAGCTCTTCTCATTCCCTTTTAAAGTAGAGTCAGAGTGCTCTTTGTCATGACTAACTGCCAATTTAATAATAATAATAAAATGTCTAGATGGGCTTGACAGCAAAGCTTCTCGCAGGAAGAAAGTTATTTCCTTGTTCAGGAGCTGCATGTATGGCACCTCTAATAAACAATTTGAGTTCATAAAGTAGCATCTTCTGTAGCTGTAGTGGAATGTCAGTGCTTGCAATGGCATGCTGTATAGACACAATGCTAGTTGCAGTTTTGGGGTTGAAAACGTTAGCACAAATTGAATAAGATACATTTCTGGATTATACCTACAATAAGCCTAAAATAAAGGTTGTGCAAAGATCTAGGACATATCTCATTAAAAAGCTATGTTGTTTATGATAGGATAGTATGAAGACTAAAGCAAACACTGGTGTTTCATAAGGTCAAGTAGAACCAGATAGATTTCAATATTTTTTCCCAATAAAGGAATTCATAGTGGTAATAGGTACAGTGTATCACTTGCGTGGAAGCATTTTCATTCAAATAGGAAGGTTTGTTTGGTTGTTTACCTTGAAACTACTTTATTTTTCAATTTTCAATCAGGTCTGATTATTCATGGTTTTTGGGACCATCTAAAGTGTTTTGGTTGTAAAATAGAATTTATTTTGTAGATGTATGTCATGGCCTGTTTTAGAATATGTAGAAAATAAATAAACAAATAAATAAAACTCCCCAACAGTTAGAAGTGAATTACTAACCACACCTAAAACATGTTGAATATTGATGCATCAATGTTGAAACTGTAGCATTTGGTATATTATTGTTTCCTAACCTCCCCTTTAACATCTGTAACTGGGGAAATACATATGAATAGTTACAATTGTTATGATACGGGGCGGAGGGAGGACGAAGACCCAGGCGCGGAACACAGAGGCAGTAGACGACAGATAAAAGTAAAGGAGATTTATTGAAGCAGTCAGGTGAGGATACAACCGTTGGTGAGGGCTGTAGTGAGGAGGTGAGTGGCAGGTAGACGGGCGGTGAGGTGAGTAGAGTCGCTGGCGGGTGGACTGCGGCAAAGAGCAGTGCGGAGAACGCTGGTGGCGAAGGGCAGCGTTCAGGTCGCTGGTGGTGAAGGGCAGCGTTGAGGTCGCTGGCGGCGAAGAGCGGCGTTGTGATCGCTGGTGGTGAAGGGCAGCGTTGTGATCGCTGGTGGTGAAGGGCAGCATTGTGATCGCTGGTGGTGAAGGGCAGCGTTGTGATCGCTGGTGGTGAAGGGCAGCGTTGTGATCACTGGTGGTGAAGGGCAGCATTGTGATCGCTGGTGGCGAAGGGCAGCGTTGTGATCGCTGGTGGTGAAGGGCAGCGTTGTAATCACTGGTGGTGAACGCTGCTGCACGTGAGGTGCATTAGGAGGCTGACGTGGCGGCAGCGGCGCTGTCCGGTGCTGAACCGGCGGCCTGGCGCTGTCTGCTGCCAGAGCGGCCGCGAACCGTGACAACAATAAGTATATGTATATAATAAGTATTCTATAGAAACCATTTGAGTTTTGGAAAATATTTTACATTATTAGGAAAACTGGAGTTGTGCAGTTCGGCAGATGTCCTGACACTGCAATGAGCTTCCTGAGGCATTCAGTAAAGCATATGTATTACCCATCTTTAGCAAGAGACTTAGGACTCACTCTACAAAACATCTTTTTTTCAAAAATTGTATGGGGTTGAAAAAGCACCGCATTCAAAGAATGACCCAATTACATTATCTACTATTAATGTACTGTAAGAAAACAGAATCAATATATCCAACCATCAGAATGAAATCAATATATCTAAAGGCAAACACAAGAACTGTGAGCAATGCATATACAGTGAAGACCCTTCCAATATAGTATACAGTACAGCAGGGCTATTCAACCCTGCATGTTTTAGATGGCTCCCTGCTCCAACACACCTGATTCTAATGAATGGGTCATTATCAGGCTTCTAACGACCCATTCATTTGAATCATGTGTGTTGGAGCAGCGGCCCTCCAGGACCAGGGTGAATAGCCCTGCAGTACAGTATTAGCATACTGCTAATATTGTTGTACAGCATGTTATACAGTACTGTTGTACAATACTGCTGTACAGTATTAGCATACTTTACACTCATACGTGTAATGCCGGGTTCACACTACATGATTTTAGTCCAGTTTTCTGCTCGCCGACGAGTTTCTTGAGCTCGCAGACAAAAGCCCCAACTCGGAGGGAAATCACAGCTCGCTGCCGTGAGCAACGATCGTGTAGTGTGAATTGCTTACAAAGCGAGCTGAGCCACTCAGACAGCCTGAGCGTGTCTGCGAGGCGTCGCAAGGCCCGACTGGATATGTAGCAAGTTAAATATCTGGACCTGTCGGGGAGTACAAATCCTGTAGTATGAACGGTGTTGTGACTGGTAATGACAGCGGCGACGACCTTCAGCCAATGAGAGCACAATACAAGGACGAGATGAAAACAAGGGGGAGGAGTTAAGGCCTTTGTAATCATTTGAACTGCTTGAAGAAAACACGGCAATATACTAGAATAATTAAAGTCTCTCTGCAACACGTATCCCTTGTAGATAACGCTATTTGATTAAAATACAGTGGTGGTAAATATTGTGACTGAAATAATATGTTGAGAAATGTAGCCATGTTAATGAGGTGCGTATGCTTCTACGGAGGGATGGGCATTAGGAAGGCTATAATAGACTATAATAGTCTTGTTTGTGAGATATGCCTCTGCATATGCTTGTGAAACAATCTCCAAGCCCCAGTTTGACTTGGTCAGGGGCAACATCTTGTAGTGTGTGACCCCCTGTCGCCGATCAGTCAAGTAGTGTGACGCTAACACACCCGATTACAATCGTCGTGTAGTGTGTGCTGCACATCTATCTAGTGACTTTGAAAGTCGTGTGGTCTGAACCCAACATAATGGTCAGCAACAGTAGAGAGTAGAGCTGGGGAGAAACAGCAAGATGCAAGCTAAGAACTGTAATGGGACATTTCACCAAGGCAGGGTTAGCCAACATGAAACATGGATGTTACAAGGGTATTTAATTGTGCATCCGACACGTACAGTAGGCTGGTAGCACACAACTAAAGCAACAAAGAACAATTGTTGTACGGTATAGCTGCTTGCTAAAACCTAAGGGAGATCAAAGCTATACTGTATTGAATCTTCCGACTGACTACATGTACTCCCCCTTTCTGTCACAGTGATCTGCCGTTCACACTTTAATAGGAGCATGGCATAGTGAATGGGTTTGCAGCCCCACTCACCAAATTTCCCACTGGCATGAAATCCATCTCTCTACCCCTTTACCCATCTTTCCATCCCACGCTCTATAGTGTATGTTCACAGCGATTCTGTATGTCTCTCCATGTCTAGGACTATTCTCCCATGATCTCCGACTCTTTCATATGTTCCACACGCTGAGTCCACCTATGAATTGTTTGCTCTTAGATGTTGTGTCAGTATCACCCTATGTTGTAACCAGAAACTAACACATGATAAAAGTTTTTGTTTTTTTGTTGTTGTTGTTGACTTGAGGCAGCTTGGAAATGTCTGCATCGCAGTTACCGCTAATTATCTCGTCTAGAAACAGAGAAACATGCACTCTCTCCACAGCATGTAATCATGTGAAAACATCATAATAGCTTTTTCCTATGAAAACCCTGTAATAATTGAAAAAAACATGTTTTTCTCTCATTCTTCTCTCTCCTTGGTGTGTCTAGTCCCCCCTCCACTTAGGTCTTTTCATACAGTTGTTTTGAATGCTCTGATTTGGTATTGAGATGGCTACAATGTGATGTGATTGGACAGTCACCATGGGGAGCCTTAACGACAAACACATTTTGCAACAAAAACCCAATACACATAATCTAAAAAAAAAAAAAAAAAAAGATTATTTGCACCTTATATCTTTGCACTATAAGAACGCGCACACACTCGCACATGCATGCGCACGCACACACACACACACACAAACAAAAGCACTCTTTGCCAGTAGCTGGGACAAATCAGCATATTTAAAGACTAATACAATTCAGCCCTTCACTGCATTAGGACTTCCCTGAGGCTTCGATCGTGACTGCCAGGGCTGTTGATTTCATTTACCACGAAAGGAGCTATTTCTGATGTGGCAGCAGTGTATACCACCGCCGGTGTACGACTGGTGTCTGTTGTGTACAGCCTCAAGTCCTCATCGCACGGCAACACAAATGTGTGTGTTTAAATGGACTGCACACAGACATGCATAAAACTACATGGGTATAAAAGTCAGACACACACACGCACAGGAAATCAAAACTGGAGTAGTCTTTACCTGGGGCTGTTGCCCATGGCAACCTTTTCTTTGGGCACAATAATTCCTGCCAAAGTCTCACAAACAGCTGCAGAAAATCACGTGAAGTGAAATCAATGAGCCATCTGCAGTGCCGCGTTCAAATCAAAGCATTACGACACAAAACATGTTTTTTGTGTAAAATTAGCGCCATGAAGTACTGCAATAAATTGGTTCCCCATGTGGCTTGGTGAGCTGAAGGAGAGCTCTAAAGTGGAAAGAAAGTGTTCATTACTAGTTAGCTGTTTCTGTTTTGTTTTTTTACACAGTATAAACAGTCGGGATAACTTCTAGATCAAGACTAGAAATTGACAATTCTTCTGACGATAACTTATGAAGCAGAGACAGTATAGCTGTGAAAGTGCATGCCACAGGATTAGAATCTATTAACCCTTTAAGACATGTAGAGAGGGAGAGACATGTAGAGAGAGAGAGACATGTAGAGAGAGAGAGGGAAAGACATGTAGAGAGAGAGAGACATGTAGAGAGAGAGGGAAAGACATGTAGAGAGAGAGAGGCGTGAGACAGCAAAGGTAGGTGTGTATGGGGGGGGGGGGCAAGCAACCTGTCTGTCACACTGATGGATGGTCTGGCCTCCAGCCTTACCTCTTTTAACGCTCTGCATCAAAGTGCCAGATAAACACACACACACAAATGCACGCACGCGCGCGCACACACACACATCCTCTTTTTTGATCTGCTTACATCTAACAAATAGATTATAGTTGAAAGCCAACTCAGCCCTTCCTGCATTCACACACACACATGCACGCACGCGCACACACGCACACACATGCACGTGCACACAGGTACTTTTACAGTCAGTGCTATGCAGTACATACATACCTCAATATTCATAATTCCCAGTCTAACACAATCCTTCAAAGTGAAAGCAGTGTGTTTTTGTACCAATAGCAGATTGTTGCGTGGTTCTTTCCATTTCTCTTCTTTGTTTTCTGTCCCCCACCTTTCCATCTCACCCTCAATGCGTTTACAGAGGTGTGAGAAATGTGATTCAGTGAAACGGTAGAAGTGGACCCATGTGTCCATATTCCCACCAAGACCAACTGTATCTCTTTAGCTCAACTCCTCAGCCAGGCAGGGAGACTTATTAGTGAAAGACAGACCATTACAATATGTATCACTCTGTCTCACCCTCTGTGCCGGTTGTTTATAAAGAGGGAAATCCTAATGTCTCTGCACACCAGATGGCTTCTTCTGTTTCCACCCAAAGTGTGTTTTTGTACATTGTGTGTGTGTGTGTGTGTGTGTGTGTGTGTGTGTGTGTGTGTTTGGCAGTAGGAGGTGGATGGAGATGGAGGTGGCATGGTGTCCGGTGAGGGATTGTGGCAAGGCATTGTGGGCCGCAGTGCTCTTCTCCCAGTCTGTCTGTCTGTCTAGCACCACACCTGCCATGTCCATCTGTCACATCACACACAAACCCTCCCTAGACAAACAGGACATGCCACATTCTATGGCATTTTCAGAAAGTAAGAATGTGTTTGTATTTGATGTCTATAAGGCCAATTAAGCCTCGCTTGCTTATGTCTGCATTTTAGCACTAACCCGGTTATTTAACTACCATTTTATTGTTTTCTTTTGCTATAAACGTTTACTCCAGCTAACGCAAGCACTGCTGTATAGCCAATATCAGAATTATGTAAAATATTGTATAAGTGAGGAAATATATTGCAACGCCTGTTTCCAGAGAGTCCACATATGACGGAGTACAGTATTATCACTAATATGCAAGTGCAAGGGTACATATCCTTTTGGCTGTGAGCTGAAAAGTTTAAAAACATATTCTACGAGACAATGTAACTAAAGAGCAGTGTTAGCAATTCCCTGCGCAATTATATGCTTTATCTAGGTCACTAGGCACAGATATTACATACACAACACAAATAGCTGAATAACAGAGAGTATTATTAATGTGTTGGCTGGAACTATGGTAGTCCAGATTAACAGTCTCTGTGCTATAATTGATGACCAATTTAACAATTCAAGACAGCGTCTAAAAGAATGTTTTTGTATTGCTTAAATGAGTGTTGTGAATATTTTAGGTGAAATAATTACAATTAAGTCATTTAGCAGACATGTTAAGAGTCTGCTCTATACTAACTTTTCCTGATTTACTGCTAAACATAATTTGTTTGTGTTAGTGGGCAGTCTAAATTCTATATTACATATTGGCCACGTCTATCAGGGCTATTCTAGAGTAGCATTTAGGCAGTATGTTTGCAGATTAGATACATTTTGGGCACCATTGGCATTTACTGTAATGTGGTAGAGTTGGCCAAATGTAAAATATTTCACACACAGTAAAGATACTATCAGTTTAAATGTAGATATATCGTGTTATTTGTACTCAGCCAGGAGGTAACAGTCATGTTGTAATTTTGGAAAGGTTACATCATAATAGCAAGATACAGTGACATCAAGAATGTGGGTTTGAATGTGTTCAAGGTATAATATGAGCAATGAACTTTTGCTTAACCCTCGTTTGTCTTGAATCAATCATCCCTCACTGACCCATTGCTTCTCATAACCTTAGCTTACTAACCAAAGTCAAGTCTTCTGTAGTTAGTGTTGTCTGTTACTCTAGTTTGTTGTAGTATTTGGATGGTTTATTTAAATCTTTTAATAAAAAATATATCTAATTTGACAATAAATGTGAACAGTTCAATGCTTTTTAGTGAATGTCGTGATATCTATGGCATTAAATGTTAAAATCCTTATTGCATCCCACCAATATGCTAACACAGTTCTGAGAAAAGCAACTTTCTGCTGTTTGTGTTTCTGGTTGGAGTACGGCGTTCCTCTCCTTGGAAGATATCCGGGTGGGCAATGCTCCGAGACCTGATTCACATGGTGTGGGAGGGAGTCAGTATGTTTATGTGGTCGTGGTCCCATCTCTCTCTCACTGAGCGTTTACCTTGGCAGCTGCTGAATTACTGTGTGGCCATCGCTGCTTCTCTGCTCTGCCCACACAGGCTGTGCTCATGCCCGCTGTCAGGCAGAGCCAGCCCCCTACCACTGGCAAATAGAGCCATGCAAAAGAGTGAGAGGGAGAGATGGCATGGAGCCACAGTACGACTTTCTGTACAGCGTTTTGTGCTAGTTTTATCAGTTAAAACAGTGCTTCTCAAAGTGGGGGTCGTGAGACAAAGGGGAGGGGGTGTCAAGATGGTTATCAGAAATGAAATAACATTTTAAAAATTATTAATAAAAGCATAATTGTTAGTAGTAGTACAGTTTATATAGAATTTGATGTATTCTTTTGTAGCCTATATTATGTATTAAAATACTAATATTGTCTGTTCTGCTACTACCTCTGGGGATAGCGGGGGTCACGTATTTCTAGCACTGTTATTTTGGGGGTGAAATGTTTGGGAGCCCCTGATAAAACTTTTTTTACGAACAGAGAGATTGTTTTACGAACAGAGGCTCCCAGCAAATGGACAGATGCATGGTAGTATGATAAATGACAAAACATGATAATACCATGTCAACAAATGTTCTTTTTTCAAGAAAAAGGGCTTACTTGGTCAGTTTTTATTCAATTATATTGATTATATTATTTTGATAATATACTGTATAGCCTATTGATATCAATTATCATATAGCCATCTGTCTGTTTTGGTAAATCTCAGCAGTTTGGCAGAAGTAGGCTAACTAGCAATGCTAGTTGAGGTGAGAACCAGTATTGTGATGAAAATGTGAAAGAGATATTTTAAAGGATTAGCTTTCAGACTCAAAATTAGCATACAATTTTTGAGGTATAAAATGTTATAGTGCTACAGAACCTTTGTTAAACTGTAAAATGTATTCAAATGTATTCAAGCACTTTTCTTTTCCATTTGTTTCTTACACAGTGTAGTTCAAATATTTACAGTATGTCAAATGTGCCTAAGGCCATTAGGGTACTCATGTTACTCAGGTTTGTTGTTCAAATGCAATTCAAGGTCAATTCATAAAGTAAGGTTTTAATCAAGAGTTAGGCCTAGAAACTGTGTGTGTGTGTGTGTGTGTGTATATATATATATATATATATATACACACACACATTGTATCTTAAATTAAACTCTACAAATCAACCTGAAAATTAACACCACCAGTTATTATGGCAACCATCATTGCAGTGAAGTTACAGCAGAAGTATAAGAAACAATGGAACTAAGCCCCTGTGGAGAGAAATGTAGATCTGGTGCTGATTCCTGAATAATGGGATGCTTTCAACATATACAATTACAACTGAGCTAAGCAAGCAACAGATGAGGGTTTTACCAAAGTTAAGTATTGTTTAAAATGCATAAGCACAGTGATGCACATATCCCTACACATCGCTCATGTTGATGGTGTCAGCATTGACACTGGAGAGGAGAGGACGTTCTCATATTCAGACAAATGAAATATAAATGAGTATCGCATGCATGAATAGTATAGCTCAGTTGCACATTCAAATAAATTATACATTCATATTTGCATTTACTACAAAGTGGATATTGCAATTCTGCTGGCTTTTAATATTGCATAAAGGGTATTTTCCTAGCCACAAACATTGGTTGTGTTTCACTGGGGGAGGAAGGGTCTGCATTGCTATTGTAAAAAGAACATTTAGATTTGGTTTTAGAATATGGGTTGAATGTGTGTGCAAGCACTTTAAACTGTACCGTACAGCATATAAATATAACATAAAACACTCAGTATAAACCTACACATGTATGCCTGCACTTGAATGCAGATATCAGTAATCATATACACGCTCTTGAATGCCGATATCAGTAATCCTATTGTAAACGCAACATAAGGGTGGCTATACAATCAGGGTTCTACACACACTGCAGTCTCTCATTTTATTTATTCATGGTTTCTCTTCTCAGCTGACTCTTTACTGGCTTCCAACAATCTACTACACAATATGTTGAAGAAGGCTTGTTATATTAATGCAGTAACAACAAATTCCTAGTGCTGTAGTGCCTGCCTTCTGACCGCTACAGCTTTTTCCCCATAGCCACTGGCTGGCAGAGGTGAAGCGCCATGTCCTACCTATATGTTTCAAAGCAATATTGCTCTTCATTTATTACTGCTTCCCTGATGTCTTTGGTCGGCTCAACATTTCATTTCTGAGATATTGTTTGACACCTCAGGGAGTGAGAGACCCTGTACGTATTCTGATTTGTTCACTATAGGAAGGCTATGCCCTCTGATTTCAAAGCTCTGCAGCCTGCACTGTTTATTTCTCTTTCTCTGGCTCTTGTTTGCTTTGGCTTTTTTATATACCCCTCACAGATTCTTGCTTGCTGCCCGTGTGTTTCTCCCTCATCTCCCCTCTGTGAAGACATGCTGGAAGACGCATTTGTTTGAATGAGCGCCGTCTTTGATCACGATTTGAATGTTGAGAGCAGCAGGCTCTCATGGTGCACCGGCAGTCAGTGAAAAGGGTTCACAAACCCCCTGCCAAAAGAATGCTAGACTTATTTTATTTCCATTGACTCGCTCATATATATATATAGAGAGAGGACAGAAACCTTTTTACACGGCGCTGTATCGCTACTAAAGATGTAATTTGATGCTGAAGTGTCTGGTTCAATCATCACTGAAAATTTGCAAATGTAAATTGCATAGATTGACTTGAAGGCAAAAAAATAGGTTTGTCACTGGAAATTCACCCGTTTATATTTTGAAGACATGATTTTGATATGACTTCATTTAAAGTTCATATATTGTATCCTTTCCTGTGATTTTATGTCACGGCCAGAGTGGGGGTGGCAGAAACCAGACGCAGGTTGGAGTTGTAACAATAAGGATTTTAATTAAAAAAACAAAGCAAAGATACTCACCATTACATCAAACAATAACCGACCAAGACAGGGACCGAAGCATGGCAGGGCCATCAAACCCTGACAGTACCCCCCTCCCCCCCCCCAAACCCCCGGCTACCAGACGGGCCCACCACCAACCCAAGGGAGGGAGGGGGGGAAAACCAACCCCTCCCCCACCAGCTCTGGGAGAAGAGGTAGAGGCGGGACCCAGTCCTCGGGCTCCAGCCAGTACACGGACTCCGGGGGCGGAGGCCAGTCATCGGGCTCCAGCCAGTCCACGGGCTCCGGGGGCGGAGGCCAGTCATCGGGCTCCAGCCAGTGCATGGGCCCTGGGGCGGAGGCCAGTAATCGGGCTCCAGCCCTTCCATGGGCTCTGGGTGTGGAGGCCAGTCATCGGGCTCCGTGGCTCCAGACTGTACCGGCAGCTCCTTCCCAGGGCTGGCAGTAGGCGGGCCCCCCTTGCGCCTAGGTGCTGGTACTGGACGCTGCTGTTCCACCTCGCGACTGGCGGGAGGCGCCGGCTGCTGCATGGGTGGGCACGTCCTACACCTTGATGCTGGCACCGGGCGCTGCTGTTCCACCTCACGGCAAGCAGGAGGCACTGGCTGCTGTTGCTCCACCTCATGACAGGCAGGGGGCGCTGGCTGCTGTGTAGGCGGGCCCACCTTGCGCCTAGGTGCTGGCACCGGACGTTGTTGCTCCACCTCACGGCTGGCAGGAGGCACCGTCGGTGGCTGCACCGCTGGACTGGGCGACTGCCGGGACCCGTGTGTGCGACGCTTCTTCCGCATGTCGTGCACGGGGCGGCGACGCACAGAGTGTTAAAGCCCAGGCGTTGGGTGGCTGCCCGAGACACTCGACGCTGCGACGACTTCCGCGTGCACCGTGCGCCGGCCGGGAGTGCCACTCGTCCTCCGAGCCGCGGCTGAGGTCGCCCTCACTGCGGTCGGGGAAGTCCTCCGTCGGCGCTGGTGTTGTTGCGGACACTGGCTCTAACAGCAATCCAAGTCCTGCACTCAGAGACCCCCCCTCGGGGTGCATCCTCGGACACCGTCTCAGCACCCCCCCCAAAATTTACCTGGGGAGGCCTCAGGGGTAGAGCCGGACCAGGAGCAGGAGCGGGTTGCGGGCCACTCGGTGGGGAGCTTCGTTCCCCGCCTGCCTCGGGAAACGCCGGGACTAGCTTTAGAAGCACGGCACACCAACACGTCCTCCGGGGCACAGTGGAACTCCTCCGTCTCGTAGAACTCCGCATCCGAATCATCGGAGAAGTCGGAGAGGGGGTCGGAGAAGCAGTCCACGGTGCCTACGTGCACGCCTCCTGGTCGCGGCATCGGGTGTGCGTAGCCGAAATAGGCGTTGAGACGGCGTTCTTCCTCCTCGGGCGTCTCTGGCAACATCCATGGCCATGTGCTTCCGCCTAGGGTGACCATGGCTACAAACACTCCTCAGCGCAAACAAAACAATAAAAGGAACGCAACCTGCTGGTTTCTTTGTGGGTCGGTTATTCTGTCACGGCCAGAGTGGGGGTGGCATGATCCAAACGCAGGTTGGAGTTGTAACAATAAGGATTTTAATTCAAAAAACAAAGCAAAGACACTCACCATTACAGCAAACAATAACCGACCAAGACAGGGAGAGACAGAGGGCTACATATACTAAATCTAATTAGGGGAATGGGCACCAGGTGTGTGTAATGACAAGACATAGAGTGAAGGGAACCCCCAGGAAGCATGGCAGGGCCATCAAACCCTGACATTTTATGTTAATTGTATGATTTATTTATTTTATAATATTTTATAATAATTTTTATTTTATACTATATGTACTTGCATGTGGAATAGAAAAGGAAAAGTGTAATTGTACAAAAGGGACCTTTGATTTATCAATCTCCGTCTCTACGATTTTAAACACTTTATCGCACTGGGAACTCAACGTCCGCTACAGAACCACCACCAATCAGCATCCAGGTGGGTAGTTCAGTCAATGCCGACAGTAATTAAGTGTCTGTGTTTGGAAAATGATCCCAGTGTGGGTTTTGTTCATAGGCTATAGGCTGCAAACGTTTGTGTAAATCTACAACTTAATTTAGCAAGGATAGTAAAATATTATTAGACGTTAGTCTAATAATCAATCTTGCTTTGAAACAAACAGTTGCCTATATATATAAAGTCATAATTATTCAAATCAACAGAATTGATTTTAAGGTCCTTCTCCTTACATACAGTATATGGCGCTACATGGGCTAGGACCAAACTATATCGCTTAAGCAATGGTCAACTACATACCCTCCATAACACTAAGGTCACCTGACAGTGGACTGAACACTTTTTAGTAACAGCAATAAGAAAATTGACAATGCAGCCTTTATTAACTATGCCCCCAAGCTATGGAACTCACTGCCTATAGCTATCAGGGAATCCGCCTCAATAAATATCTTAAAAACTCATCTATTCAAATTAGCTTTTAGCTATAGCTTTAAACTGCACTATTCTGCACTGCTAAACTGCTACAAAAAATGGTGCTTGTGCATTGTGACTGTTGTCTATCTTAATCTGCTGTCATCTTATTTTATCTCTTATTTTATTTTAGTTGTTATGTCATTTCGGTATCATATTATGTAAAAACCTCATGGAAGGCCCAGTCGCCGTACCGGTGTTGTTGCGGTGGGAAAAAGACCTGTGGCAGGCCTGTTTGGAACAGTGATCACAGAGATGGATTGTCCAATTGTTTGAATATCAATCCCACCAAACAAGCATTATCTAATTGTCTGTAGTGAATATTCATGCAGGGTCTGTATATCTGAGACTATACAGAACCCTCGTATTCGTACGAGGGAGTCTTGGTAATTCCTACACTGAAGTTAGTGGGTACAAGGGGATATGCAGCACCCTCGTATGCATACAAGGGAGATTTGGTAATTCCTACACTGAGGTTAGTGAGTACAAGGGAATATAAACATCCATAAAAGACATGTACTGATAACTAAACTGCTACTGGAATATGCACTTCCTCCACCAGATTAGCATGGTACTATATATGCATGGTGCTGACATTCTGTCATAGAAACAAAAATGATTCATCTGATTCCTTTAACCAGTTTTATTAACGTATGTCATTTCAGTATCATGTTATGTATCTTTATTGTATTCCTTTATGCACCTGTTTTAATTTTTCTTTTATCTGATTTCTTTAAACATTTTTATTAATGTTACTCTGTACTTCTGTATTTGTTTATGGGAAGCACAACTGTACATGTATTCCCTCTCTGTAAAGCACTTTGAACTGCAATTCTGTATGAAAAGTGCTATATGAAGAAATAAAGATTATTATTATTATTTATTAGTTTAGTTATTACAAAATTGTTTCTAGTCATGCTATGGGTTATGTTGTGTGTTCAGCTTCAGGTCAGCTTAGCTTCAGTAAAAAATACAGTGATCTACTTACAGCCTTAAATATACATCATATCCATATTTCAATCAAATTAAACCTTTAATTAAATTAAACCTCAAATGTACTAACATATTTTATTCCTTGGGGTCAATGTTACCCCAGCTAGCATTCAGAAAATTACTATAATTAAAAGTTTTTCCCAAGTTAATGTGTCAGGTACTTTATGTATCTTTGTTCATTACCTAAATATATCTATATATAATATAATATAATATAATATAATATATAATATATAAACATTTTATTAAATTTTATTTCGCCTCAAGAAATCAGTCTGAAACCCTCAATTAAAAACTAAGTTTCAGTTGAACTTCCTTACATAAGTTGGACTACCTACCTTATCTCACCCAATTAGTATGGATAAAATCATTCAGAGCGCCAAAATAAACTGAAAGTCATAACACACCCTGATGTTGTCACCTTGGTAAACACTTCAGCAAACCGCTGACTGGCGAAGTTACTTTATGAAGGGGCAACAAACGCTTTTGCGTTTGAGGGATTCCAGACTGATACTGATAATGTGAAATTAAATTGAAGCTTGCGAGATCATAGTGGTATCACAAGGCTATGGTTATGGTAAATTGGGGGCAAATGCAGAAGGACATTTTTGAAGATTCTGAAATTGCATGTTATAGTGACCTAAATATCATCCAAAACAAAAGAAACAAATGCGTATAGGATGTTGATCATGAATATGTTTTATTATAATAATTATAATAAACTTTATTTGTATAGCACCTTTCATACACAATGTGCAACTCAACGTGCTTTACAGTTAAAA
>JAODUK010085809.1:0-14610 GCA_027564635.1 Typhlichthys eigenmanni
TTACCAGCCTTTTAACCCCCCCCCCCCCCCCCCATACACACGGTTTCAGTCCTAGCAGCACAACACTGCTCTACCTGCTGATCGACATTACACTCCCTTCCGACAGGACAAGATTGACATTCCCTCAGTTACAGACAAGAGTAAGGTTTTCAAATGGAATTAATGACATCTTAAATTTCATGCTATCTTATCTGAGAGCTCTCAGATAAATCTGAGGGCTAAAAAAAAAAAAAAAAAAAAAAAAAACTTTGACAATTCAGCACATTCTAGAGCTACAATTCCAGACTACATGGAATTAAACATAATTTACAAAAAAAAAAAAAAGGTAATGATAAAACAGATAAACACATACAAATATATAATATATTCTTAAAAAATGGATTCTCTATAGTTGATTTATTTGTACAGCCCGAGGCTGATGTACAATGCTCACGTGGAAACTTTCTGTAGATGGCATCAGTGTTTTTTTTTCCTCGCTCCACTTTTGTTTGAACAATTTCTTCTTTATTTTTATTTTCATTTTTTTCATTTTTCTTTAAAACAGTTAGGGTTCATTGGAACGCATTTCTTTTAGGTGAATAAAACATGCGGCGAAAAACAAAAGAAACCAAAAGGGGAAGGCAGAATGTTACGAAGTACAGGAGGGGACAGTGGGCAGCCGTGACGGCTCAAGCAAAGGTTGGGTTGCCGTGGCGGCGGGCGTGCTAGGCTCTCCCTCTATACTAGTTCACGCTTCGCCCGGGCAAACCTTCTCAGTAATGTCAGATGCCGGCCCCGCGCCTTTAAAACACCCTGCTCCTCTTTTCCTCTCAATTAGCCACTTGTGTTCCTCCTCGCTGCTCCCGTTGGCTTGGGATGGCGAGAGAGGGACAGGCGCGTGTTGTTCTCAGGGTCTCGGGAGATGAGGTGATGATGACGGTATTAGACGAGAATGAAGATGGTCAAAACGGTGGTGGTAGTTGCTGCTGCTGCTGTTGGTGGTGGTGGTGGTGCTGTGGCTGTTTACATGGCCTGACTGTTTACATGTTCTTGACAGGTGTGACATAATTGCGGGGGAACATGCCCGTCTGGCCGTGGCAGCCTCCCTTCCACCAGTTGGGGTCAGAGTTGTCCAGGACCTGGATGAAGTCCCCACGTCGGAAACCCAGCTCTCCTTCCTCCTGGGGGTCAAAGTCAAACAGGGCCTGCACATATGTGGGATGCTGGGAGAGAGGGAGAACACATGACTTGTGAATCAACAGCACGAGTGATGTCTTGAGGATACAGTGGCGGGTCAGGTGAACGATTCCCAGCTGACCATATCTCTTGACATCTATTAGGAATAGACTGGCTGCCAATAGACCTTTCGCCAGAGTATGATTGACAGGCAATCTGACTAACCAGAAGGCCGAAATAGGGTGTTGCGCGCCACACTGTCGGATAAACAAGAATCACCGTGTTCACCGTGGGAATGTGCCGGCTGCTGATTTTTTTTATTTTTAAATTAAATAGTAGTTACTAGATCTAAATGAGAAACTGAAACCATCAGGTCGCTATATGCTTTTCCGATTTTCTCCCGTTATTGTCAATGACACAATGTTGGCCGTCTCTGGCGTTATGGTCAGCTCAGAGCCATGTGGGGTCAGCTGTCCAACAGACCCGCCCATGGGCGTGGCAAACTCGCTTCTGGCGAAAGGTCTATTGACTGTCAATTAAATTACATCAAAAAGACATGTCAATATACAGTGCATACTCTTGACTAGCCTTACTATGTCTGCGTAACTAGTCAGTCACGGAACGTATTTAAATTACATTTTTAGAACAAAACAAATAGAACGAAGTGGAAGTGATATTTTGTTAATGCTTTTTGACTCTTACTTCCTTATCTCCATTGTTTTGAGAGAAAAAAAAACATTTTGCATACCATTGTTTCTCAAAAACACACTTCTAAAATGTGTTTAAAACTCTGAAGTTGTACGGTTTCATTTAAGAGAATACAATGCTTTTGTTGTTTGTTTGAAAAACCATGGAAGTGATAAATGTTATAAAATGAAACAAATAGCAGTAAGTAGTAAAAAGTAAGTATAAAAACCACACTTGCTGCATACATTGGCCTCTCGTACCTGGGTGACTTGCTCAATGTCACGCAGGAAGATTTGCTGGTTGCGCGACACAGAGGTGGAGCGGTGGTAGTCAACCAGCTCGTTCAGGGAGTTGAACTTCACCACCCACAGGAAGTACTTCCCAGCCCCGTCGCGGAGGACCTTGAAGTGCTGAACGTCGTTTCCAAACCTGGATGACAGGAGGAGTGTAAGAGTGCGATGGGACAGTCACGGTGCATATGGTGTCTATGGCAGCCGAGCACAGCTGCTGAGAATAGCTCACATCAGACCACACATTCAAATGAAGGTAGTGGAATAATGACATTATAGGTTGTTACGCAACATTCATCAACCAAATGGAACCAGTATAACCCAGGCACCTATTAAGATTTATATTGTAGTCAAAGTATTTTGGGGTCGCATTTGTGACTTGTAGTCTCTTGAGGGAAGATGAGAATTGAGAAAGACAATGTCAAGGGAAACAGATACGAGGGAAATTACTACTGTAAGTCTCAGCTAAATGTTGGAAAAGAGAAACGGAAAAGAGAAAACAGCCTCGGACTGGTGGAGGAGGGGCTAACTACACTGACGCACAGCATGCTAATCTCGGCCACCAGAGGGCAACACTGACACTTCCGTGGAAGTGTCAGTGTTGCGGTGCACAATACATGAATTGTGCACCGCATGGTTTTATAAATCTGAAAGTTATGTACGCAGATTGAGGTGTAGGTGTATGCAATGTTTTAGGATGGAATCTAGGCTGAGTTTTATTAATGAAGCCCAAGATGACCGGAAAAATCTGTGCTACTCAACTTGTGCAACATTGCACAAGCTTTTCAGAGCCAAGTTTGTGCATGTGCACGCCTATTACAGGAGTTCCTGTAACAGAATCAGAATTTACCATTAAAAGAAGGGTTACTCATCCTCGAGATAGCTTGCCAACTTAAAGTTCAAATCAAATTCCATCCAAAGCTACTCCCAACACAATGAAACACATTAAAGCCAAGCGGCATTGTTGTGAGCGGTGTTGTGACCACGTTTTTTGTAGTGTTTGTTGTGTAGAAGTACCTGATTATTTTTTTCAGCACGCAGAGCATGGCAAGATAGCGGAATGTAATGAGATATTTGGTGAATTTGACAAAAAGTGTCATATCTTCCAATTAGTTTGCAATAACTGACTGTACCTTTAATTTTGTGTAGTATGTGTGTACATACTTAACAGAAAGCGAGAAGTCCCCTGGTGCACTTTCACTCTCTCGAATGAGAAAGGCTCCATCGTGCCTCTGTTTGTTGAGCATCTCCTCTGCCTTGGCTCGAGGAATCTTCCCAAAGAACCACCTGCAGGTGGAGAACACAGACAGTCAGGCACACATCTTGTATACAATTAAAAAGCACAACAATGCATAAAGATTATAAAAAACTATAGATACTTTTATTTTATTTTTTAATCAAAATGTCAAATCCATTTCTAGTAAAAAATGTTGTTAATCTTTCAACCACTAAAAGCATCCCTCAATCCATTTGATAATCCTAATTAACGCTGAGAAACACTGGCTAAAAATATGTATACAATATGTTATTAAATAATGATAATAATGTCTCCACTAACAGTTTAACCTAGTGGTTCCCAACTTGGGGGCTGCATGGAGTGGATGTTTTCACTGTACAGATTGTAAGTTGCTTTGCAAAGAACAATATTTGTACAGCGTCGACACTTAACTTATGAAACAGAAGGGCTCGCCAGAACTCTACACTGAATTGCTTAATTTCACTTTGGCCAAAACTTAGATGGAATTAAACTAAAGGTTTGCTGCCATAACACATTGTAGCAATGAGAAGAGAGCCGCAGAATAGCAAAACGCCGGTCTCACACTTGTTCATTATTTTAAAACGTCCAGATAGGTCAATGACGGCATCTCAGCTACTCTGCACATAGGGCTCTGGTCGGGGGGAGGGTCAATGACTCATGATCTTAAAGCTGGTAGTGACATTAAAGTACGGTCGCACAGCTAGTGTACTAGACTTTGTATTGTGCAATACTACGTGGCAGTGTGGCGTGTCGCGCGGTGTCTGGTTCTGCCTGGTGCTGCACCACTGTAGCCATTACTACTTGAGCGGAGGAGTGGGTGCAGGGCAGGACCCCAGTATGTCCTTCACCATGCACCAACGTGTGCTTGACACTACACTGGTGTGAATTGACACGGCACAGTGGGGCTGTCATCCCCAGACTGCCTGCGACAGGTGCACACGACGCGTTTTGATACGCTGCCGTTATTATTGGCTGTCGAGTGATTCAATTAAAATGTATTAAAAACCGGGATGCACTGTGCGCGCGCGCACGCACGCACGCACGCACACACACACACGCTGCTGCTATGGCTTAGACAGCCTCACGCACACACACACACACACACACACGCACAGAGCAAGGGATAGGGTGAGAGCCGAGGGCTGTCTCTGAGAGCGTGCACACGGCTGAGCCTTAAAGACGAGCGATTTGGCCAAAATAATGGATTCCATGACCTACAAAGCACACATTAGGTCCTTGGTGCCGTTTCTCATGTTGACACATTTGAAAATTAAGTCTTAATCAAGTAAATAACTAATATTGATCTGACCTTTACAAAAACAAACAAATAACCCCAATAAATACAAGGCGCCTTTTGGTAAACACATTATATCCATAAGTTGTCCCTTAATTTTTTATCCTTGGGCCAGGCCCTAAATCACATCTGATAAAGAAACATGGTCAATATTGCAATAGTGTCAATATTGTTTTAGACCTAAAAGGCCTGAGTGCATTAACTCAATGGCTAATCTGGCACCAAGACCTGTTCCACAAGTAGTCAGCCAAACATCCTCTTGAGTAATGGAACACACACACACACACACACCTGGCCACCGCAAAACAACAAAGCTAATCTGAGGGTTTGGAAGAGGTGTACTAAACAATAAACACAACAATCAGCTGAGTTGGGCTAATGGAATGAGGCCCTCAATCTATGAATTAATAGTAAAGACTGTTCAGTGAGTGTGACTCACTGAATCTCACTGAAACAACTATAGACTCTAAATGCTAATGTATATAGTTGTGTTGTCGTGCATGCAGAAAGTGCAGATCATAGTCAAGTTAGCATCATTTCAATGCTTAACATAAAAACATAATACATTTTACAACAGCAGAGTGAGCTTAATACTTACGGATGGGCCTTCATCTCTATGTAATTCTTGGGGATGAAGCCATCTTTCCCATTTAGCTCTGCCTTGTACCAGTTCTGGTCACATTCTTCATTTAATACCTGGAAATGACAGAACAAACAAGGTAAATGTAAGACCGTACCAAGTCGGTATGTATGCATGCATACATACATACTGGAGAAATACAATGTTGTAGAGGGAAAACAGCAGCAGATAGACTTTTAGGCAATTTCTGTGACACTGCTCTAACTGAGTCTTCAAAACACTTGAAGTCTAACCCAACAAAACACATTCGAGTTAAAGAGGTTTGTCTGACATAATTAGGCCTAGTATATGTAAAACTGCTCAGCCCATCCAACATAACATACTTGGCGACACTAGTAAAAACATTCTTGCCTAACAAATTAAGGCACAGGTGCATTGCAGATGTGGCAAGGCAGTGGAGCGTTCATTAACCCATACACACCCAGCACATATTAGGTGGTGCATTGAATGTCCCGACAGTTCACAAGAATACTGTTCAAATCTAATTCCTCAATGTGGTCACACTGGTCAGTCATATGCTATGGTCATACGTCAGGCTTTAACAGCATGCACACGTTTTTTTCCCCCTCATTCAACTCCATCAGCATATTTGACTTAATAGCTACCATTTCCTGGAGTTAACCATAAATAGGTATTAATACGTTACCAGTTATCAACTGTATACTGTAGAGTAGGATGTGTGTTTATTCAAATAACAGAATAAAATGAACACTACACAGGCTACATGAGGTGCATTTGTGCGCGCATTTACATTTTTTTAGAGAATGGTAAAACTGCATTGATGGAAATACCGTTCAGTTGTTTTTCTAGGCTATATTCTATACAGGAAAGGCTATATACTCTCATTAGGAAATAGTCTAATGCATTTCTGAATAGTGCGTCAACACAGCGTGTGTGTTTGTGTGGAAAACGGAATCATTTTGGCATCCACAACAGTAATTATCCATGCAAATCATCATCAGACTCATTCCTCACTGCTCTCCTCGGTTGTGCTCCGCAACTAAAGCAGGGTTTAAGGCTATTGACATTAGCCATGGGACAATACGAAACAATTCATGTCAGGATTATCCTGGGCAAAATAATTGTGATAGACGATATTATAACTATAAATTATATTATTACATTTACACTAAAACATACTGGAATCACACCAAAAAATGTTTATTGCATGTACTGTATCTTCTTTGTTAGGGACACGATGGGCAAGCCAAGCCTTCAGCCATAGTGGTGAGAAAGATGCAGGCTAATAAATACATTAGCTAATCGATACAATTGGACTGTGTAAATGACTGTCTGCTTTTACAAGTTTCTTATTGATACTTATGTGAAGACATCCATCATCATTCATGATAATGGTCATTCACCACGATATGAGTATCGTCTGTATTTTTATCACGATAAACACAAAAAATATATATATCTATATAATTTTTTTAATATAATATCGGCCCGTCCCTATTTGACATGCAGGAAGAATAGAGTAATTTGCTCTGGGAGGTCTACATTTCTGAACACCATTTCTTCTGGGAAGAAGAGAAAAAAAAGAGATGTGACAGATGAACGCATTCTCTCAAATTAGTCACTGGTGCCGAACCAGTGTAAACCGCAGCGTTAGGGCTAATAACTCTGTTGTCAGGGCCACAAAATGTCATGGAGGAAACAGAGGGTGCAACATCCTTCCTGAGCCCTGAGAGTTGCTGTTGTGTTGAGAGGGAGAGGCGGCATGATTAGGCACGAAAGGAGAAGAGAGTGGGTGGGTGTGTGTGTGGGCGTGTGTGTGTGTGTGCGCGCGTGTGTGTGTGTGTGTGCCCGTGCGTGTGTGTGGTAAGGTAGATGACAGAGGCAGAGTGGGGGAAAATCCGAACGAGAAATGAAAGAAGATGACACTATGCAAAGATAATCTAACAAGAACCAAAAATTGCCATAATCTCTTATGGCCCCAAAAGAAAGTACCAAGGAATGGAAATAATAAATATGTATTAATTTATTTATTTGCATATATACACACAGAAGACTAATTAAAAATAAGGTCTAAATGCATTACAGGCAAGTTAGTTAGACCGATAAAACAGTTTAAAAGGATAGATCATTTGAATTCTGGGCCGATAATGTTAAAATAACAAATTTGGCCAATAGCCAAGCGACACTAGATGTTCAAAATACTGCCACACTACAAAGCTGTCACTCTTATGCCATGCTAGTCATGTCCAGCCAGTGGATGGATAGGCTTATAGATAGCCACATCTTCCTCAGTGAGAAACACAAGGCAACACAGGCAAACTAAAACTTGAACAAACTATAAATGTATCAAAAAAATATGTAACCAGCTAAAAGTAACAGAAACCCGCATTAATGTTTAACACCAATGGTTACAAGAAAAACAATTTAAAGCAGCAGTCACCTTTGCAGGACTAGGCCTACACTTTCACTAAAGTATAATCTTCGAAATTTAAATTAACCCTCCCTTAGAAAAATACAAGTCGGTACATGGTAGAACTGTAAACACACACAAATTAAATATAATATATTTATTGGATAAATGTGCTTTTTTTTATTGTCACATACACATACATGTAGCAAAATTCATCCTCTGCATTTAACCCACGATGACATTCACAATATTTTAATGTCACTCTTAAATAGGCCTGGGAGAGATAAGCCCCAAATCCACTTAAGTGTTTTTCTCAGATGAAAACGCCAGGCTCTGCTGAAGAAGCCCAACTGGCAGCACTAGGAAGCGTTTTTGGAAGCGCAACATTTTTTCAGCTAAGATGCTTTGGTTGCTGTGATACAGAATATCCATAGAAATTCTATGTTGCAAATAGACAGGCTAGTTTGTGTTAAATAATATAATTTGCAATATAGATGCCTACTCAATACATTGTTTTTAGTATTAGTATTGTGGTAGTCTGAGGATATCAACAAATAATATAATTTGTAATACATGTTTATTCTATACATTATTTTTAGTGTTAGTATTGTGGTAGTCTGAGGATATCAACAAATATAATTTGATATATATATATATATATATATGTTTATTCTATACATTATTTTTAGTGTTAATATTGTGGTAGTCTGAGGATATCATCTGGTAGTCTACAGACATCAACTTCTCCATTGTTACTGTAGCCATGTGCAAGTAGGATGTGATGGTTGCACCGTGCAATGTAGTTGACAAGCTTAGGTGAAAATACCACAGTTTATGTGGAATAGCACATTATACAACGACTCTTTAGATAACTGTCTGATTTCAGTGACTGTTGCTTTAAATTTAACAAGCCACTGCTCACGAAAGCATGAAACCGTGGCCGATCTTGCCGCTACAGGGCTATGATAGATAGGTGGCTAGCTGCTAGCAACAACACAAAGTGATGGGCTATTCGGTTAAACAAGACACGTTAAAATTAAAGACATTCTTTGTTATTATCACAGACATAACGTTAAATGTTTTGTATGATATGACTGATCACTGACCTAGATTAAAACATTATTACTTCCTTGCCCTGTATATTTCGCTGATGTAGCTGGCCATATCTTCATAGGGGCGTTACAAAACAAATGTGTGCAGTAATCTACGCAACAAATGCACGTTTCTCTCATTCGCCTGTTTCCCCGACCCGCTCCCTTTTTTAGCCAATACAGACCATGAAGCTAACAGTCCACTTTGAAAGGCTTCTCTGTGTCACATCAACATTGCTAATTCCATAAACAACTAGAAATACTTGGTTTTCATGGAATGGGTCCTTTAAGCTATTCTTTGCAATAATGTCAAATAAAATTACTGATGTTGCCTTCTTTCATAATAAAGCACTACTAGTGCAATACAGCTACTACACTGCTTAGTATTCATGCAAACACAACAGATCATATTCCAATTTAAATTTATAATAAAGAAATCGATATAAAAATTTTAAAAAAGGGGGAGCCAAAGTGTTGCCTGCTTTTGCTGACCTCTATATGAACACAACTGTAAGAAATAAAGCTTTCATCAGTGGTGCACATTACCTTTAAGCCTAACGATAAGAAGAGAATTGGCAAAGGGGCTTTGTGTGTGTCAAACCTCTACACGGTCATTTAGGAGAACTGTTCATTCATTTATTTACAATGCAAGCTCTGCCATCCAACCCAGTTGGCAGAGAATTAGGCTACGTTTATTCAGAACAATGCGTTGAGCCGACTTCCGAAAGAACCGCGTCACTTCACCATCCTTTAAGCCAACTAAAATGCATTTCTGGCACTCGGGCAACACTGATGAAAATCCCCTTTTCATGCCTGGCCTATCCCTTACAAGCATGGGCTCCAGCCCTCCTCCCTATAATATGCAATGTCCCTGTAGCCCTGACCAGCTGGCCAACTGGCCTGTGTGTAAGGGCCCTGCTGGTCGGCCTGTGCCAGAAAACTAACGGCCTGCCAGCTGTCACTGTAGTCTCCCAGCTGCTGCCATGTATGAAACAGGCAGCAAGACTGTGGGTGTGTGGCCTTCATATTGTACCGCTCGTTTCCTAAATCAAACTCAAGGTGGAATTATTATTATTATTATTGTACATTGCTTTCATGTGTATATGTACAGTATGTGGTATATTTGAGTATACGATTGCGCTACACAATTTGAACAATTTTACAGTTAGCCTAGTGTTATAAAACTACTAATACTAGTAGTACTACAACATCTCAACCTCTCTTTCACATAATAAACAAGGGTATTGAAAAATCTAAATGAACTTTTCTTCTGATTACCTACATTCATTGGGAGGCAAATAATCATACAGATGATAGAAAATCTGATTAAATCTAACCACTCAAGGAATGTTTTGTTGTTTGACAATACTTCTGAATAGCTTTATGTGTCATAATCATTTGCATGCTTTCAAAATTCCATCTTAAAATCCACAATTATACATTACAATTATTTTACCATGTGATAAAAAAAATGTCAAGTTATGAGAACCTGTTTTTGATATTCATGGCCAGGATATCAAGGCGTAGTCATGGTGGGGAGGGGTTGTGGTTCGGTGGCCTGGGGATCTCATGGCTGCATTTTGCAGATGATGTGGTCGGTCCGTGACCTCCAGCACTCACTGGATCGGTACGCAGCCGAGTGTGAAGCGGCGGGAATGAGGATTAGCACCGCTAAATCTGAGTCCATGGTTCTCAGCAGGAAACCAATAAAGTGCCTACTCCAGGTAGGGAATGAGGAATGAGTACTTACCCCAAGTGAAGGAGTTCAAGTACCTCTACCTGTTT
Source organism: Typhlichthys eigenmanni (assembly GCA_027564635.1). Lineage (NCBI taxonomy): Eukaryota > Metazoa > Chordata > Actinopteri > Percopsiformes > Amblyopsidae > Typhlichthys > Typhlichthys eigenmanni. Next base: position 10,572 of record JAODUK010085809.1, read on the forward strand.
GCGAGTGAAGGGAAATTGGAGCGGGAGATTGGCTGGAGAATCGGAGCAGTGGGAGCGCTATTGCAATCGTTTTTCCGCACCGTTGTGATGAAAAGAGAGCTGAGTCGAAAAAACAAGATCACGGGTACAAGCGGCCGAAATGGGTTTTCTCAGGAGGGTGGCTGGCGTCTCCCTTAGAGATAGGGTGAGAAGCTTGGCTATCTGTGAGGAGTAGAGCTGCTGCTCCTTTGCGTCAAAAGGAGCCAGTTGAGGTGGTACGGGCATCTGGTAAGGATGCCCCCTGGGCGCCTCACTTGGGAGGTGTTCCAGGTACGTCCAGCTGGGAGGAGGCATCGGGGAAGACCCCGGACTAGGTGGAGAGATTAGGCCTCGGTGAAGACCCAGGACTAGGTGGAGAGATTATATTTCCACACTGGCCTGGGAACGTCTAGGGATCCCCAGTCAGCGCTTGCTAATGTGGCTCGAGAAAGGGAAGTTAGGGGTCCCCTGTTGGAGCTGCTGCCCCCACGACCCGACTCCAGATAAGCAGGAGAGGATGTATGGAAGTTATGAGAAGCTTGTGCAACTCAATCCAACCATTCTGAAGCCACATGCCAGTGCTGCCAGTGCAAAAGATCTTAATTTGCCAGCTCTATCTTTGGATATTGTTTTTCAAGTATGTGGTCTTCGCTACAAAAATGTCAAGTCTCAAAGCATTTTTGGGGGGGAAAACATTACAGCTACACTCAATAACCATTCACCAAGAACTACATTACACAACCCACTATAAATAAATTATGCTTCAGTAAAATAACTCTGTATGGACAGTTTTGGAAAGTATCCAAACAGTTCGAAGTGCTTTCAGTCATAATTAAACTCAACTCGCATTTCCTTAAATAATTAACTAACATACAAAGCAAGTTGATAATGGTGTGCTACAGATGTTTCGATTTTAACATAACAAGCAAATGTAAAATATAATTCCAAATGATTCTACAGTCAGCAGGATAATATGATCTCTTTAGCTAAATCACTAACAATAAAAATCTATATTTTCCAGGACTGTAGTAAGTGTAAGTGAATGGTTTAGACATTTATATTAAAAACATCAGTCTGTAGGCAGATTTGCGCAAGAAACCCCTTATTGCTCAATGTCTACTGATGAAAGCTGGGACTGCTTGTTTCTAGTAAACTTTTATACCACGAAGGGGAAGAAATAATTTGTGAGCGGAAGATAGATGGTGACACAATGACCACATTAGTTTGTCCTCTAGAGCAAAGTGGTAGTGGCTCTCTGATGACATTAGGCCTACAATCGAGCAGTTCCTGGTGAACGTTTGAGATTAGATAAGAGAGTACAGGGAAAGGAGTTGGAAACACTAAAGTATTCCTTAGTAGGAATGCTTAGTCAGCTAATCCGGTTCTGTCACAGGCAACATATTGCAGGATATGGGCTGCACAACCAGTTTGAATAAGGCTGGCCATGGTGAGGCTTGAGGCCTGCTTGGTGGCTTATAACACGAGATGAAGAGTTGCGGTTCCCCAGTGAAAGAAATAGAAAAATGTGCAATGTTGGCACTTTTCCCCTCAGCCCAACAAGGATGAAACCATGGCATTATGTGCAAGTCTTAACACCGTGTCTCTACACTGCCAGCCCAGCCTGCACTGTGCTCCTGTATCGTAGATCAACTGCTTTACCCCTTCACTGTGCGGAGAAGAGACGTTTGTGTCCATTTTAAAACAGCACAATAGTTGAAACAGTATTTGTTTTATTTGAGAGGCTACAGTCTGGGCCAGGGATAATCTCCCCCACAGCTGCCACCACAGTCAAACAAGGTTCCACTTTACACAACACACACACAGAGGAAGTCTCATGCTTAGGTCTTAGTGATCACCAATCAACGATTCAAGTCATTGCTCAGTCTCAACCGCTCTTCACCAAAGCAACACAATGTTCTCTGTCTAATTATCAGAATACAGATAATACATATATAATACATATATAGAATACAGATAATGCATATAAGGATATAATGTGGTCAATCATGAACATAGATATTAACAGGACTGCAATGAGTAAGACAAAATAATACATTTTAAAGAACTACGTGTCTCCACACTATGTACAATCCACAGGGGATTGCATTGAATCAGAAGCTTGGATTATGCTGGAGCATGAATTAATCTCTGCCCAGGCAGGTCAATTTGATAGAAAGACAGACAAGCTAGAGCTTCTTCAGACGCTCTCAGGCCAAAGCCTGTTGTTGCCAAAAGTGCTAATGGATTAGAAAACAATAATATGCTGTCAGTCAGATTGCATAACAAAAAGCCAACAGCACCGTTTGCAAAGAGGTGGTGACGTAAAGAAAAAAAAAAAGCCCAAACTTAAATCACATGATACAAAACAATACTGCGAGACATTTATCAGATGGTTTACAAGTTATCCATTGATGCAAATGCAGAACTTGGATTACCCATACAAAACCGTTTAGGCAAATTGAGTCCTTAGATCTCACAGACGGTCACCCCCCCACCCCCCGTTCCTCACAAAAAAAGACAAGAACAACAAAATAAAGCCCAAAACAGCAATATAGTGAGTGTGAATAAACATTCCAGCAGTTTAAAAAAGAAAAACCAGCCTACTGTACAATGCAGATTGTGAGGGAATGGAATGTTAGACTTGGTATGCTGACACGTTGGTGGGTTTGGTGACCCCTGCACCCTGCATCTCTGAGATTCATATGCCTCACACTGAAACCTACATTCACACAATATTTCTGGGCTCCACTAAAATCTAAATTACTTACAGCTTTTCCTTAAAACTGCTGACAGGATACACCAGCAACCATAAAGCGCAAGCTAGGCCAACAAAATAAATATACACGTAGCTCCTCACAGCAGGCCATGTCTACAAAAGATCCATTAGATGACATGGTCTGCTTTTTTTCCCCCACTCCGTGGGGATGCAGGCTCCCAGAATGAATGCACCCTGAATTGAAGAGAGCAACCCTGCATTCACACGGACCACAAGCAAGAGAGACAAAGCGACCGGCTGTCATTCAGTCTGAGCGTTGCAGATTTACAGCGACAAGAGACACGTGGCCGTTGCCAAGTCAACTAGGCGGGGAGAAAATAGACTAGGGGTTTATTTTATGCAAATGCTGAGTGACGCGACATGGCACCTACCGAGGCGGCGAGACGCATCTTGGACGTCTCCCTCCGTTTTATGTCTGTGTGAGGCTTTATTACAGCTGTAATTAATACAACGCTAACCGATAATACCACATGGGAAGCTCTATACCGGTGTTTCCAACACAATGCACATTGGCCTGGGGAGAGAGTGTTCAGGTGTATTATGACAAAGCTAAACAATGGCATTGTGTCTACAATGTCAGGCATCTTAAATAAGTAGATCTCTATCTCAAACCTATACCAATATCGCACCTGGTATACATTACAAAACAGGAACACTGGCCTTAAGCCTTAACCAGACAGCAAACAACCAAAAGTTATATTTGAGTCTGTAATTACAGAAATACTAGAGAGTGAGGCAGACTGAGAGGTGTGCATGATATTGATGAAATGTGATATTGCGATATTGACCATGAAAATTGCAATATTGATATTCATTTAGATACTTTTAAACATGAGTAAAAACACAATAGTTATGGGAAAATGCATCAAAATAGATTCATAACAGATGAAAACACATTTTCAACTGACAGTCATATTGGACTGGTACAACAACAATAATTCCATATACTGAGGAGGCATTATTTTTGGCCACTAATGTTTCCCCTTCGATCTCTATTATGTCATGAGCTTCCTTAGCCACACATCGTACTGTTCTGTCTAAATCAAACACAACTAAGCCGAACAGCCAATGGACGCATCTCTCAACAAAATAAACTGAATATTGCAATTTTGAAACACTTTCAATATGATATTGTGCAACGTGATATTGCGATAATGATGCCGAGTCGATATTTACATTTACGGCATTTGGCAGACGCTTTTATCCAAAGCGACTTACATGTAGTACATTTGTCAGTAGTTGGAC
>JAODUK010085810.1:0-14609 GCA_027564635.1 Typhlichthys eigenmanni
TATATTTGTGAAATCATCATAATATCCTTTTATTTTGAGAGACCATGCTAACTTACAATACTTTTTTTTAGGTCATCCAGGGGAAACGATTAGGCATTGTCATGAACATTAATAGTATTGTGAAACATTTTAACTTTTCTCGACCAGTTTTATTTGGGGAAGAACAAAGTCTGTTTCTTCCTAATGTAAATCCTGGAGATTCAGGAATCTACGAGTGTGACATTGGGGCAAACATAGATTATAAGAATTTGCGGTCAGTTGTAACCCTAACTGTAACAGGTACCTTCAAAATCTCTAATATATTAATTTAAACATTTTTACTTTATGGAGATACCAATTGTCTCTAAATATGTTGACATGGCTTACACTTAACATTCCCATCTTCCTGTTAATACTGTGTTTTTTCCCCAGAATGTGTTTCTTTAATTTACACGACTTCACTGACAGATAATATTACATATGAAGAGTTTCCAGTTTCATGGATTATTGTAGGCTTCTTGATAGTGGGCCTTCTCAAAATTGCTGTGTCTCTCACTACTATTCAGGTAAATCTATGGCATTTTTCCTTATAGATTATATATTTTTTCCAAATGATTTCAAGATAACTATTCTGCCTATACTTATACATATGTTTTCTGTTTAATCTTAGGCTCAGGCTTTAGGTGTTACTTCCTTTTAAAGCAGTCTGACTTTACAAAATGTAGGTGGGATTTTCAAGTAAACATTGTTTTTTCATTTATTCAGGTTGCAAAAGCCATTTGCAAGAAAGTCTTCAAAGAGAACACCACAATGGTGCGATTGAGGTCAATGTGAAAGTAAAGTGCATTCGGTGCTCTCTGGTATTTAGAACAGTGTGCCATATAAAAAATTGACTGATACTACCGTCACAAGTCAGCACTAGTCAGGGCATCTTCAGAAATGAGAGGAAAGAACAGGTTCTTTCTGGCACAATGTGTTACAATTTTTTTTTTTTACAAATTTACCATCAGATAGGCAATGATTGTATTTATTTAATTGTTGACATAATGTTGTCAGCAAATGTGGATATATTTCACGTTTGTGTTGGAGTTCATGTTTGTCTACTGTGTAATTAAGTTGTGTAATTATGTCCTTATGTCTATTTTGTAATTATGTCCTTATGTATATTTTGTAATTATGTCCTCATGTCTATTTTGCATTATTCTATAAGGATGCACATGTTGAATTAAATTGTATTTGGCTAAAACACAGCAACTCTCAGAGGTACTGTAATTACTGTATGGATCACATAAACATGGTTGGGAAGTAGCTAATTACAACAACAACAAAAATCACAGCTACAAGATAAAATAGTGGAATCAGATGACAGGCATTTTTTAAAGATTAGATGATTACTTCTAGAACAACTTTCAAATTTAAAAGGGAAGTCTGAAGAAGAAAAATTCATAAAACATTCGGCTGTTTTTTATTTACCTTTCATTGACAATTAATAATTGAAATGAAATCCTACTTTAATCTGATTCCCTTATCAAAATAAACGGTCACAAAAATAGAAAGATTTGGCGGGCCATCGCAGTAAATTTACTCTGTATGGCATTTCAAAGAACAATGTTTAGGCCTGAAGAAATCTAAAATTATTCTAATGGAAAATCATCAGATTATGTTATTAAATGTAGGTAATCTAAAAATTATGTTACATATTATAATTTTAGTCGGGTAACTAGTAACTGTAATGGACAACATTTAAAAAGTAACCATAATGTACCCTACCCAGCACATAAGACATTGCAGTTGAATATTAATGATTAAATAACAGAGATTTTTGTATAATATTTGTATTTATTGATACATTTTCCTTACTATAATTCACTTGTAAAACTGCTTTTCTAAATCTGTATTAATATTAAAAAAATATAAGACAGGCTACAATTCCAAACAGAAAAAAATATTTATGTTATCTCAGTGTGTTCTCAGGCCTGTATGGATTTAGTCAGTTGGGGGTATGAAAACCTGCTGTGTTAGAACCCATTCAGACCAAGGTTGTCACACAGCATCTTAGGAATCCTGCTCTAATAAAGGAAGAGTGTTTTGATCTCATACAATGAGTTCCACTGATTTTCAGCATTATATAAAATACAAAAGGCTATTAATTTGAAAGGCAGTGAAGAGTCTCTGGTTAAAGATCATGTAAAGCAAATACAGAGATTTACTTTATATATGTTAGAAATCCATTCATTTAAACATTTGAAAACGCTGTTAACTATGTAGTATTGTATTGTTAGACCGTTAAACTGTATTTCATAATTTCTCTGTTTAGCATATTTTGGGAGGGCCAGAAATGGGGGCCTATTATACATAGATGGTCCCTCAATTTGCATACCTCTCCCCATGACACCCAAGGGGTCAACACTTTTTTATGAGTTGATGCAAGCTGTTGACGCCGCCATTTTGCGATTTGATGCCAAAAGCAACTGTTTCCCATTTACTTCAATGTTAATCTAAAGCTGTTAAACCTCGTAAATCGGTTGTTGCCATCAGTTGTTTTTTTTTCACTATATATAAAATTATGTCAGAGAAAGGTTGCCTTGTCCATAGTTCCCTTGAAATTGTATATATCTTGTCAAATGAAAAGAACAACTATGTTTTGCTGCCACTTTGACAAACAATGCACTTTTTTGCCAGGGGTGCCCAAAATGCACATACTGTTGCTAATTCAAATTAACAATCGGCTACGCTACATGCATAGAGCCAGTTTTCTGGAGAGGAATAGCCTCTTCCATATTGTTTGCATGGCTTCTTCCAAAACCATGGCAAAAACAGCATTAGCACACCTTTTTGCCACTAGATGGCATCCCTTTGTCGCCTGCTTACTTAGATATTACCTACATGCTTGCTTGCTTACTTGCTTACTTACTTAATCGTATCTGCCTCTTCCATTCATTAGCACAACGTCACATAAGCAACTCTTTCTCTTTAACTTTCAAGAAGTAATGCTGTCTATATCCATTGGCTGTTAGCATTGTCATTGTATGTCTCCTCATTGTATGTTTCGGTGCAGCGATAGCGCAGTGCTATATTTACTTGTTTAAAATGTTCCATTTATTTTAATCAGTAACCGTAGCCTACTAATTTGACAGATTTACATGTAAAGCAGCCAGACTGTTGTTTCCATCATTGCAAGTCGTCCGACTTGGTCATTGAGTTACATAGTTGGTCGTTGTGTATGTCAATCAAATGACTTGCCATACCTCGCCATAATACATTGTGGTCAAACCGTGTCTGTAATGCGTAAATAAATCTCATGTTTAGACTTCTTAACACCGTTTGTCACACATTCAATTAAATCAGCTGTTCAGTTTATGTTCTAAACTATCCTCCGGTACCGGTACCATAGGCTGAGTATGCTACCCTGCAGGTATCTATCTATATGGGAGCAATTTCTACTTGTCTTTATTTACTGTAGGCTACAGTCAATTTAACGTTTAAATTACAAGTATATATGGGCAGAATCGTATTTGTTAAAGCTGGATGGGAAAATGACAAAGCCATTAAGCGGGAGCAGGAGCATTTAAGTAGGCACATTTTAAATGATTGATATTATGAATTTGTTATAGGCAGCAGAATCTGGGGCTTTGATTGGTGATCTGTCTCTCTCACTCTCCCTCTATATATATAAATAAACAAACGTGTTTATTCTGAAATGCTGAGAATGTCTTTCATTACCTAAACCTATCATGTTTTATGTTGTAAAGTTTTTACTGAATGTTTCTAAAATGTTATTAGAAGTTATGTAATGGAAAGATTATGTAAGGCACTGAAAAATCCCAGTAGTTACTAAAGGTTTTGGGAACGCGATGGATGTACTTAAATAGGACCAAATAATAAGTTAATAAGTTTTTGCAAACGTTATGGGATACCTACATTGAACGTCGTATTATTAATGGTTCCCTAAACGTTCCCAGAACGTTCCCTGAAAGTCCCCAAATAACGTCCCTCGAACCTTAGAAGAACTCCACATGACCGTAATCTGAATGTTCTGGGAATGTTCTGGGAATGTCGCAAGACGACTTTACACCAGCAGGGACGTTCTTAGAACGTTCTTGGAATGTATTTTTTCTAGCTGAGATATTAGCCTACGTCTTTACTTGTAGGCTACTGATAATATAACCTCCGTCTTCTGTGTCAACTCTCACCCTTAATTTGTAAGCATTATACAAATAGACACGGGAATTAAGCGCTGTCTCCTCCTGCTGACCTGACTGGGATTTTTACAACAGAAAAATGCCGAGCATCCCTGAACTATTTGACACTGTCGTATCAGGAGTTAACTATGTAGCATAGGCTGTTTCAAAACGCAGACGCTTCAAAGTCTGCCAGATGCGGATAACTACTGAACCTCTCCTAACGAGTTCATCCTTACTTTAAGATGGACATATCAATTATCGCAAAGAAGCTGTGGTGCGTCCGAAAACAGATAATTATCTTTCTAACCCCACTTCTATTTTTGCCCTTACTTTTTGTTCTACCAGATAAGGTAACTCGTTTTACACCATTATAAAATAAGATTGTTTATATTTATTAAAGTCATGCAAGCAAAGCTAAACATGTCTGATTTTAGCCTATATGATTGATTATTTAGTTATTTGTTTCAATTCAAAATGTTAGACAAAGGGTGTTTTGTAAAAGTTGCTATCACCATGGAAATGTATAGAAATAATACCATGTCCAGAAGTCAGAAAATCACATCAATTTTGATAGCGGTCTTTTTGCATATAACCTATAGTTTTAATATTCTATGTATTACTATATAGGTCTATATTATCAAAATGCCTTGCATACACCTTGAAGGTACAGTACATCTGTCTATATTATGTTTTCTCTCTCAGTTGTTCAGGAAAGTTAATTTCACCCACACAATTACAAATACTGTACATGCCAAATACAATGTGCTGTCATGTTTTAAAATTAGGCAGGATATTTATCTGAGTATGTTGGTTATTTTCAGGAGGGCAAATGTCTGTATGTGGTGCTGCTTATGGCGATGTTTTGGTGCACAGAAGCCCTTCCTCTGGCTGTAACTGCCATGCTTCCAGTGTGCCTCTTTCCAACAATGGGAATTCTTCCATCCAAAAAGGTCTGTCCCGAGTACTTCCTCGACACCAATTTTCTCTTCCTCAGTGGCCTTGTGATGGCATCAGCTATCGAGGAATGGGGCCTGCACCGCAGAATAGCACTAAAAGTTCTGAAGATAGTTGGAGTGAAGCCAGCCTGGTGAGGAATACAATGCATTCTGTTTGAGGGGTTCAACATTTGAACCCAGGTTTTCCAAGCATTCCAAGTCAGCAAATTGCATTCAAATTCACATTTCTGTGACATTGTGTGCTTTTATTCGCATAGGCTTATACTGGGAATGATGCTCACTTCATCTTTCCTGTCCATGTGGCTCAGTAATACTGCCACCACAGCAATGATGCTGCCCATTGCTAACGCCATCCTAGAGAGCCTGTTTGGGGACCTGGAGACCTTGAAACAGAACTGCAAGTCCGTACAAGATCCTGAGAATGATATAATTAATGGTATATTTCTGATAGTTTAACTATGGAACATTGTTAAGTTTGAGCTCTACTGAATCAGTCCAAATTATGGAATTATTATAATTGAATGCTACTAGATCACTGTAAGTATCTGTTAATAGGCCCCGACACCTGTATGTATAATAATGTTTGCAAAAATGTATTTTTTACGATAAGATAATTTTATTATCTTCTTTAATGTGTAACCTAGTCTATGAACTTTGTACAATAGCTATATACAACACACATTGTTCCAACTTAGACAATATTCAATATTCATGCTAGTTAGTCAATATACAAATGGTAATTGATTAATGATGCTGGATTGCTCTCAAGTCTTACAGTATAATACATGTAAATCGTCTACCAACACCTCCCTCATTAAATTGCTCAACTAGAGTATTCTGTTGCAAAACTTAATCCTCAATTTTAGTCCCAGTTTTGCATGTAAATCTGACCACTCTTTTTATTATAATCTCTGTTAGGGCAATCCAATGTAAAGCTGCACTCAATATCAGCAGAAAAACAATTGCTCTCAGTAGACCGGTAAGAAGCTAAGATCATAAGTCAGTTACAAATGTATACACTAAGAATGAAATTGCAATACTTTACCTAACATGATATTTGAATTAACTCTTGGTGTCTTTAAGAGATAGAGTAGTTTCTAATTGTCACTGTATAATTTCTACAGATTCATTGTTCTTCAAACCATACTTTATTAAAATATTGTTCACCATAGTATGTAATGGTGCGTCTATTGGACAGCCTCAGAACTAAATGCTCTGCTGATGCTGTGCAATAAGATGATAATACAGTTCAGTGGGTAACAGTTCAAACCTTCAAAAGAAAATAAATCAATACAATTTGTTGAATGCAATATGTCCAATTGCATAATAGGAGGTCAGATTGATTGATCACACTTCAATGGAATTCATTATAATATACTTTTTTGCCGGATACAGGAATTTGTAAACACTGTGATATTCACTTTTTTAAATGTACACATGGTTTCAATTGTTGCAAATTAAACTAACCCCATAATCTGTGGTTGTGTGTTATCAGTGAGGTTGTAATGCAAATTAACTGATTAACACGTCTTTCACTATGTAAATAGGACGGACAGCATACAGCAGAATGATACAAGGTCAGCTGAAGAACTGCGATCTGAGTCAGAGTATCAGGTACAGGTGTGGAAAGGTTTCTTGATCTGCATCCCTTATGCTGCCAGCATCGGAGGGACTGCTACTCTGACCGGCACTGCACCAAATCTCATCCTCATTGGACAGCTTAAAAGGTAAATCATGTCAATCTGACCCCATTGTCCCAACTGTTGCTTTTTGGATGTTTCCATCTCTTTCTTGTTTGTTGTAATTTTTTTGTTTTGTAGTTATTTTCCAGATTGTGACCTGATCAATTTTGGTTCGTGGTTTGCATTTGCGTTCCCCCTCATGATTATCTTCCTGTTCTTGGGATGGATATGGATCTCTTTTCTGTATGGAGGTCTGAACACACGGTAAGGTGGTGTTGCTGTTGACTTGTGGTTATTAGGTCAGAACATGCTAAATGGGTATAGAAATGTGGTTATGTTTAGTTATAATAGGCTAAACCTAGAACATTTTTATAGGCATTCATTTGAATACATTTTGTATGCTCTGGTATTGCATTGCATATATGTAGTGCATTTAGCACATTACTAGAATATGTCAACATATTTACCATACTCCATATTTAAAAAATATAGGAAAATTAAGGAATAGCTCATTTAATAATATAATAATAATAATAATAATAATAATAATAATAATAATAATTACATTTACATTTATAATAATGCCCATTATCACTGCATTTGTATTGTAACTTTTTTTTAGATTATGTATCAACAAACAGGACGACAGAGCGCGAGCAGAGGCCAGAGCAATGGCTGTTATAGATGAGGACTACCGAAAACTAGGGCCCATAAAGTGAGGACTTGTGTGTGTCATGGAGCCCCACACAATGTATAGGGCGAATATGCTGTACTGCAGGTTGCAGTGTATTTGCGGGAGATGATCATTTGATTAACATTGATAACCTGCTCCATTCCAGCTTTGCAGAGGGAGCAATAGCCTTCTTTTTCACATTGTTTGCCATTCTCCTGTTTACAAGAGATCCCAAATTCATCACTGGCTGGTCTGTGTTCTTTAAAAAGGGGTAAGAAAGCAACTGTTTTAATATATTTTATTATTTTCAACAATTTAACTTAGAACGCCTGCATTTTATATTCTCACACCCTTTCTTTTGTTCCTCTTCTCGCAGGTATGTTTCTGATGCAGTCACTGGTGTGATCATCGTGTCTGTGCTATTTTTCTTCCCCTCCCAGAAACCTTCTTTCAACTGGTGTTTCAACCCACAGGGTCAGTAAGAAATGCCACTCTCATTTTAACTGCAACTTGTGAACTACGGTAAATTAACTGATGAATTACGCAAACAATTAAATGCATAGTCAAAGCAGGACAAATAATACAGTAAATTAATAACATTACAGTACCATGTGTTTGTGTCTTATATGCTACAGTACATCTTAATGTCAGATTTTTTATAGCAGTAGAAAATGCAGCTAATGAAAATAAGATGGGGAATGTTAATATGTAGATTATAAAGTTTGAACAATGTCCTGGTACTGTATGCCGTGTCCTCTGTAGTCCTCTGTTTGGAGATTATGGTATAATCTCGTAAAAAATATCTTGCCGCACATGGGGATGTGTGTGTGGTTGTATATATTAGCGAATGCTGTGTTCAGCTGATCAAACAAATGTTTGGACTTGAATGCACCAGGTAAAACAATAAGCAAACCGTTGGGTTTATTTATCCCTACTAGTAAGTGGTCTGAATTTGAACATTATGAAATGACCATTTCTAGATCAGTCTCACAGCATTTATATAAAGAGCACCTAACAGTCAACAGCACAGTACAATGCAGAAATGGCTGAAATTGTACCTGTGACATGGGTGGGTGTAAGCCTATTGCATGTTGGGGGGCTGAGTTTTCCTTGCCTGAGTTAGTAGGGCTGTAATGTTTCTTTAACTTGGTCCTTGTCAGCCACCATAGAGATACCATATATTTTGTACAATACCATTCCCATGAGTATAATTTTGTCAAGAAACCTGTACCAGGGTGGATTGTCATTGTCGGGTCAAGGACTTTCTGTTGCTGTTGCCAAGTGTAGTTTCTTAGCTGGAAATGAACTGTGAGCAAACAGCTGCACTTCCCCGTTGTGTTAAGAGAGAATGAACTACGTTTATTTCCATAGACACACACAAGCCGTATTCGGAGTGCTTTGGAGTCTTTTGCCAGACTTGTTTTAGGAAGGAGAAGTGTGCAGGAGGTTCATATTGGACATACTTTATGATACAGTATGTCCAATATGAATGTTGGTACATTCTGTACCAAGTATGTACAGAGCACTTTGTTTTGTGACCTTTATTTGTTTTTAGTTATGTTTTCATCATTTGACATTACATGAAAATAAAATAAAACAAATTTCCTTAATCAAATTGTTGGTCCTATAGCTACTACAATGCTGTGTTAACTATTCTAGCTAGTCCTAGCTACTATATTACTATGTTAACAATCTTAGCTAGTTTATTCAATGAATAACTATATTTCTGTCTTCTCCTCAGCTTCAAACACTCCCTATGTTCCTCTGTTATCTTGGAAAAAAGCCCAGGATAGTGTTCCATGGAACATCATTCTTTTGCTGGGCGGGGGCTTTGCCATGGCTAAAGGGTGTGAGGTATAGATATTTTGTTTAGATGTACCCAGAAGCACCTTTACCACGTGTTTCTTCTTTCTTTGGTCATGAGCGTTTGACTCCATTACCTATTTTGCTGCTTTACAGTATGTTTGAGTTGTGTAATATATAGCTTGCTGATGTTCACACACTACAGGAGTCTGAGCTGGCCTCGTGGATTGGAGGTCACCTCCAGCCTCTGGCTCAGGTACCCCCTGCTGCAGCTGTGATGTTGATCACAGCCTTCATGGCCTGTTTCACTGAATTTGCCAGCAACACGGCCACCATCATCATATTTCTACCTGTCATAGCTGAGCTGGTATGGAAATGAAAAGGCATGCTTTGATTTCAAACACAAGGTAGCTGCTACTGCTGCTGCTCCATCAATTGAACCACTCAAATAAATCAATCCTAGCACATTATCCCCAGCCAATACGGTGATAAGATTGTAACTGCCTGAGGCCCCAGCCTCGGTAAATGTTTGCAATGACTTTTGTTCAGGGTTTCCTACCTGTAGAACATTAACTACAGTATTTTCTGTCAGTAATCATTGTGTGAGTTCATTGCCACCTGAATTGGTTGCAGTATGACATTGTTTAAACAAAGCAAGCCTATAGCTACCCCTTGACAAGTGTTCTTGTAAAAGGTCAACATGACAACCACAATTTGGTCGACTTATAGCCTAGACGTAAATGTTTCTATCATCAGAGATTATCTGTGATCCAAACAGGATATCAAATCATGCCATATTGTGTAATTTGCCTCTGTAGGCCCAACATGTATCAGTGAACCCTCTGTATTTCATGATGCCAGCCACTGTGGGATGTTCCTATGCCTTTATGCTACCAGTCTCCACTCCGCCAAACTCCATTGCTTTTGCGTCAGGACATCTGATGGTGAAAGACATGGTAAGGGGTTTGTTTCCATTGAGGACAGTTCGAGGTAAACTCCCAAATGCGCATCAGTAATCTTTTTTGTCTATGTTTAGGTGAAAACCGGCTTGGTCATGAACATCCTTGGAATTCTATCAGTTGCTTTGGCCATGAACACGTGGGGTGTTGCCATGCTTGATTTAAATACTTACCCGGAATGGGCCCGCCGCAGCAACATCTCCAGTGCCATCGAGGATGTGCTCATCCCTTCTATAACAACACTTAATGCTACTCTCTAATGACCTCCCCATCTTAAAACAAGACAGAAAAGTTCTAAGCAGAGGGAATATACATGTAATACTCAATACTGTGTCTAGTTCAAAATTAATTGCCTGTTGTTGAAGCATTCTTGAATGTCAAGATGATGTTATTAATAATTATGGTACAGTATTACACTCCACTGAATCATGTTGATTTGGTAATGGCAAGATTGCAACCCATCCGCAGTGTCACACTGTGAACTATTAGTTGTGCTACAGGGTATCACTCTTGACACTATAAGATTGCACATGATGAGGTTACCTTTACCACTGTCTTGACTTGATAAAACGGGACAGCTTGACCTTTTGTCGAGGGTTTCGGTATTTGTTATGTTGTGTAAGACTAGTGTGTGATGTTTGTGCTAACACTGCTGCTCTGGGCTGACATCTGCTGGTACTGGCCCGTTAATTGTCCGCAAACACCAAAAACCATTATGGATATGCTCATCATTTTTCTACTGCTAATATTTTAATATGCAGCAGGCTGTAGTACTTGGTTTATATGTTTTATAGAATACGTCTTTTAGAATGAAAGTACATTAATGTAAACACTTCTGATTTTGTCGAACTATTGTTTATTAATCAAATGATCTGAAATTCTAATATTTGAAAGATTTATATTACGTAACTCATTTGTTGCATTTGTAGAAAATGCTTGATTTGTTTTAGTTCTTTGTTTGAAATAAAACATAATGTTCGAGGCATGTTGCCATTCTTAGCTACAGTAGGAGAAGGATGTGTGTTCCTGTATTCTTAGTAGATAGTAAATAGCCTCCTTCCTGAGATAGATGCTTGTAAATTCCTTTGGTTTCATAAACGCTGTTAGTCACAAGATTTGCCACAATGGTAACATGTAAAGGGCTGAAACATCTCGTAGAGTCTAACTGTCCAGTAATATTTAAATGTAAACATAAAGGATCCACCTCATCAAAAGACCTACAAAGTTCCTTTTACAATAAAGAATGTTAACTTGACTGTGAGACACCTTTTAAAGCAAAAGTATTACTTGAAGAAAAAGGAAAATTGTAGGACATCTGTATTTGTAGGACATATTTAATTCTTATAAAAAGGAAGTACTGGCATATTTTTGCATGTATTAATAAAAGCTGTCTAAACACGTCATGTCCTATTGCCCACTTCTTTCATTTTTATGTCACACATGCTTTAACTTATTTATTAATTATATACAGTATTGCTGAGCAAAATTACTTGAGTCATACAGAAATGAAATGCCATGCTATTTTGTGTCATGTGTGAATGAGACCATGGGAACTTAGAGGGAGTCCATAAATGTCAACATGACTGTGACTCTGCAGTTCCCCTTTTGCACTCAAGACATCTGATGTGTCTCAAACTTGTTGGTCCAACTTACATATTCAGAACAAAATGAAATTTTGGATAAAGTCCCTCAACATTTTCACACCACTCAGGTAAGGGCTGCTTTTTTTGTTTTTTACCACCCTAGCATACTGGGGTGGATCCAAATATATGAGTACAGAGAGAGCATCAATCAATCAATCAATCAATCTTATATGTATTTCCTATATGGCAATATCAATATTATGGGTAAGATTAAGGCCAGCATATTATGCAAAAGAATAGGAACTATAAAATGCCAAATTCAATACAATACAATAAATAGTAACGAATTTTGATAATATTTATTAACTTTGATTAAGTTATAGTAGAATGCAAGCATTCAATTTCAACCGCAGCTCACTGTTTAAATGTGCAAGCTGTCCAGACAGTATGTCTGACAGGAGACGGGTTCAGTATATGAATTAGATATGTATGATTTTATATATATATATATATATATATATATATAAAATATACACAGTATATATATATATTAAAACTCTATTCTTTCCTCTCAGAAAGGAACCTTGTGGAAAGACTTTCAAATCGGTCCTGAATTATCTCTGGGATGTTTATTCTGCCCCTACACCAGTGGGCAAAGACATCCTAACTCTACTGTTCCTGTGTTTCACGATCGCCATGGTGACCGGTGGGCTGCTCTACCAATGGCTTTCAGAGACACTGAGATACGACCATGAGGTGTCTATTCAAACTGCCTGCTTCTACGGCGTGGCCATCTTTTTCATCTCCTTCCTCTGCCACCCACTGCGCTGTATTCTGACCATGGTGTTACCCACCGTCTGTAGCAAGCAGGGACGCAAGCTTATCATCTCCACCTCTCTGATGGTTTTAATGCTGAACGTCATCCCTAATATCACAATGAACATAGGCGCAGTCATGCACATCCTCAAATGTACATCTGAGGGCTTTGCCAGAACACTGCTAAACTCATCTGACCTTTTGAACATGGCAAAAACAGACCTTGTAGAAGAAACCATCAAAGTGAAAAGGGAAGACTTAAATATTGTCTTAAATTTAAAGAAGTTTGATAGTTTTATGCATATTAATTTATCAGAGGTCAAAAATAGGTTTGCTAATATTAGCGGACAGATAGAAAATAACTTTTCCTACGCCAGGACCCTGCTAAAGGAATACAAAGTGCTGTCAAACCGGATTCTCACCGCCATTTTTGTTGTCTTCCTAATCACAGAATCGGCACACTACCTGAAATGTTATCTGACATCACATAAATTTGATAATGTACACCTCTCAAAAGAAATATTACAGAAGGCAACTGTTGGAAATCAAATATCATCATCTCAATTCACCAATTTTAGAATAACAGCTCAAGAATGCTCCACTTGCTTCGTATCACTAGCTGTGGTAACATTGTACTTCTGTGCCATAGCCTTCATAATTACCTTGGATTATGTTGTGTATTACCTGGTACAAATAAGTGTAACCTGGATTATGGATTTTCCTACAACCACTGCTGGCATAAGTATAGATTTGAAGGTAAGATGTCATTGATTGGATTCACTATTCAGAAAACCACTATGCACCTACTGATTAATGATGTAACTTATTGGAACCATACTTTCCAGTTTACTCATGATTACACTTTTATAGGTTTTTTGGTTTCCTCCTGCAATTTGCATCATCCCACATTTGTGTTCCACACACAACCTGATGCACTTCCACAGAGACTATAAACAGACGTTAGGCCCCGGGCCTTCGCTCTGTGATGCCTCGCCTTCGGCTCCGGACCTGAGAGTGACAGTGCTTCTGGGAATTCTCTGGGTGGTGAGCTACTTCTTTGTGTTTTTGGAGGTTTACGCCAGACGAATACGCAGAAAAGTGTCCGCGTCATTCTTCAGAAAGCATGAGGAGAGGAGAATCTCTTTCATGTTGAAGAAACTGCAGGCAAAGCAGAGCAATGAGGTGTTTTCTGTCACTGTTTCTCTTGTGTAAAACTATTGCAGACATTTTGTTACTGCAGTTGCAGTTGTTTAAGTTTTGTCACCCCAATTCAGTTTTACAGTTTTACACAGTTTCATGTAAACACGTACATGCTGTAGGCTATGAATCACTGTAACATTATTTTTCCAGGAAGAAAGAGAGAAGCCTCTTGTAGTTTTGTTCATCAAATTAGAAATCACTTTAGATAATTATATTGTCTTTGCATCTCTGTCCACTGTAACACCACAAAACAATGTATATAAGACAATAAAACAAAATAACGATGGTATGGTTCTGATTTTCTTTTTTTTTGGTGAAATGTATTTGTATTATTGGCTTAGATACAGTAGTTCTCTTAGAATCTTAATATGAAATACTGTAAGTTCAATTTACTTTCTTGATATTGCATCTATTTATACTTTTGCCATTTTGTCTTGAAATTATACTGTGACAAAAAAACACATTTGACTTTGTTTTGGTTTGGACAATATAAATAAATAATAGATGTCACGATTGCACAGAGGTAAGGACCCAAACACGAGACACACATCGAACATAAACAAGATTTATTCCAAAAGAAACAAAAAGGCAGGAACACGGGAGCAACGCAACACAGATACACATATCAACAATAACCAACACAGGACTGGGGAAAACACTGGGGCTAAATACACAAGACAGGAGGACGGTCCAGGTAGGTCCAGGTATCGTTCGTTCATTCGTTTTTTCGTTTATATTGGAAAACGAAAAAACGAGAAAACAACTCCTTTTCCG
>JAODUK010085811.1:0-10000 GCA_027564635.1 Typhlichthys eigenmanni
ACTATGGCATGTCCGATTTCATGGTTGTTTGTTCAGACATCGAAAATACGATGTTTTATAAATACTTTTAAGATTGAGACGTGTAGTTTCATAAGCACAATATGTGTAATTAATAGGTGGTTCGCTCTGTGGCGCTGAAGCTAGTGGTCACATGAGTGGCACGGACCATTGAAGCTCATTCTCTGCTCACAGACAGACGTTTACGTCTCATCACTCAATGCCTGGTGACTGAAACATGCCAGTTTACCCCTGCTTTTAACATGTAGCCCTATTGTAACTTCTAATATCTTGTTTCTTATTCCTTTTTTGTCTAGTTTTTGTTGTACAGCTTTAACCTTGTTCATCTGATAATCTATCCACTGCAAAGAACTTTGAGCGGCAGTTCTTGTATGAAAGTTGCTGTAGCCTACAACTAAAGTGTAAGCTACATTATTATTATTACTAATAATATATTAATTGCAAACAGGTTGCACGGTTTTGCCCCACTATCACAAAAACATGTTAGGTTCATTCTCCAGTCAGTGCCGTCTGACCAGTGACACTGCCAACAATCTGGAGTTGGTCCCCGGGCACTGCACGGTGGCTGGACCACTGCTCCATTGAGGGATGGGTTAATGTAGAGGATGAATTTCACTATGTGAGAATAAAAGTTCCTTTAATTAGTGCTTTATAATTGACCAGAATGCAGTAGAATTAAGTGTTTGATGTTCAAACAACATTTCTAGACCCACCCCCAAGAAGTGGTCCTTCTTCCCTCTCCTCACAAACCCAATTGAACTACTTGTCTGAATGTTTACATGTCCGGTATCGTTGCAAAATATTACGTTAATTTTCTGGTCATCGTCTGGTGGGCATGTGGCGCCTTGTGTGGTTGACGCCACCATTGGTGTGTGAATGAATGTGAGGCAAGCATGTATTAATGCAGACCATTTATACAGCATGTCAGCACAAGCATTAACTTCACTTTGTTGTGAATCTCATATTCAACACACAGACCAACTGTTTGTAACCTGCTGTTCAGTCCACTGCTGTAAATGCAAAACGTCCTGAACACAACCTGAGTGGACATTCGGTGAACTGAACGTTTCGAACATTCTATTACATTTTTTACTCAACACATTTCCTTGAAAACATTCAAAATGTTTTTGAACTACTTTCAAAAACGTCTGCTGCATTTAATGGATGGGTGTGGCAACAGAGAAAACCTTAATTCACACAACTTTTACCACTTTAGCTTATTTGCCTGAATAAATTGTTGGTATGAAGTTGTAAGTTTTAATGTAAATATAACAGAGCACTAAAGAAGACTAAACACTGTGTGATACTGGACAATTCAGACACAAGTGAAGCACAGTTGTTACAAGATAAGCTACAGTTGAAATTAGTCCTGTTTTTGTGGTTTTAAATGAAATCAATGTGGAAGCATATTTGAAGGTTTAGAGTGAACCAGGTCATGAACCAGTTATATTATGAGATCTTAGAGGGGTAGGTCTTGATAATGTGTGTCCAGGCATCGGGCCTTCAAGGATGTCCATGGCGTGATGAGCATGACTATAAAGGATGTACAACAAGAATAGCACACAGCCTTTAGGAGAACAACTTCAAAAAGAAAGAACATATTGATTTGAATTCCATGCCATCCAACAAATCTGATTCACTCAGTTAATCTCGGAGTCCTTCTTTGGTCAGACAATTTGCCACAACAGTGGGCTTGGTCTGCCCCATTGTCTTTAATGTTGAGGTAGACTAACTAATCTTGAAGTAACTAATGTCCACACCTTCAGGTCATCACTAGAAGAATAGGGATTTTGCTATATTTACCAATGATCTGAAAATATCCAAGCCTGCCGGCTAACATCAGCCTGTTAGCCTCCCATATCAAGGGGCTATCAAACCTCCATGTTATCTGTTCATGTCACAAATGTTCACCAAGCAGGTGACAGCAACAGTCATCCTACAGGCAATGTAGGCAACCGCCATCTAGTGGTGTATTTTGAAAAAGGAATTAATCGGTAAGGTCGGCATAACTTTAAATTCAGCATTATTTGATAAGTTTTTGTACTTTTTTTTTTTTTTTTTTTAAATGGAAGAATACATACACATGTTAATTAATTTAATGAAAATATATTTTTATTTAGCAAGAAATTGGTTTTTAATATGGTAAATGTCAGTACAGTTTTGTAAGAACAGATCAAATTTGACATATTTTCCCAGTAGATGTAATCTTCCCAGAACCATGCATCTAATTTTGGTTACATTATAGTAGAATTACTTAACAAGTTGCTTCAAAAACAGGATTATGCTGTACACCTCAAAATCTCCTTCCTCCAACATAATCTTTGACCATTGTTGAGATTCTCACAAACTGTTAAGCGAGTAAGCCCTGGCATCTTGGAACCATTTATTTTCCACTTCAAGTTTACCCAGCTCCCACAGTAAGGTAAGAATCTTAGTCCCATTTCTGGAGGTGGTGAGAAAATACTCACTGTTCTCTGGATGTTTTGAGGCATTGTATCGGCCTATGACCAGAGACAGGCAGAACCGGCAGAGCACTAGGACATAAAGGGAGTCCCTCTCTGCTTCATTGAGGGGCGTGATCATCTCCCAGCCACCTAACACGGCTCCCCCGACCTCCAGAGGATTGGGGTTCTTCAGCATTAAGTACATTATTGCTATAGCTACCTCAAACACACAGCAAGTCATGCTAAGGCAACCAAAATCCAGGATGCCTGAAATTTCTAAGCTCCCACTTGCAGGTTGGACAAGGATATTTTGGCCAGTCAAGTCCCCATGAATTGTTCCTGAAAAAGAAAATAAAAAACAGTGTTGCTCCATAAGTTAGAGCTATGGATCAGTGAAGAATCGTGAGATATACTATCATTACCTTTCTCAAAAAGGCTGAGTTTTGGCTGAACACAAGTTTTGTATTGTTTAATGACGGACTTCACCACGTCCTGCAGTGGGTCACCATCCATCACTGATAGGTAGGACTCCAGGAGTGGGGTGTTGTCTAAATTCCAAATGAACTCATCTCTTTGTAAGACACTGAGATTTGGATGCACCATCTGAAAATTACATATTTTCTAAATGTTCCTGTTTTTCAGATTTAATGCAAACAGGTTATATGTACTGAACTCTAATTCAGATATATGGAAATATGTCTATATTTTCCTAGCTTATCCTACAGCAGCAATCGATTAGTTGAAATCACCCTGGTTTTGCAAGGTCCAGTTTCACGGCGAAAATTGCAGAGCTTGCAAGCTCCAGTTTGCCTTCAGCGTGAGTATCAGTCTGGACAGGTGTCAAGTCCATGCGCTTGTAGTTTGGACCAATCAGCGTCGTACTGGTAACTATGGGCCTGGTTTAGGCAGGGTTTAGGTGTGACACTAGCCTAGGATAGTGATGCGAGTGACAGATTGTTCATCAAACCACCTGCCAGGTATTTTTGTAAAGTGGCGATTTCTGTAACAAACCATCTGTCAGGTTAACTGACTAGCACCCAAACATAAAGGTGCATCAATATTCCATGTAATGGTGCAACCGTTTCTTGCAATTAAGCGCAAATCAGTTGGAACATTATCTAAATAAATATATTGTAACTTACTTGTTTCAATGCTTGATCCATTCTGGCAGCCACTTTGCCAACATTGAATAAAAGCTTTAGAGAGACAGGGGATTTTTTAATGGTTGCTCCAGGTAAATAGTTGAATAGTCTCACACAATAGGTCTGAATGTCAAATCTTTTTTTCAAGTCTGAAAAAAAATAAACATGCACAATTAGCATTTTCATTTGTGAGGATGTCAAGCACTTTAAATTGGCTGGTGGGAAAGGAGCTAAACAAATTATCTGCTTTGCCTCTAGAACATGTCGGCTACAATAGATTGCTAGGCTAGGCAAAACTGCAATCACTATCACTTAGTCACTAAGCTATGATTCGTTTATGTTGAAAGCTATACAAGATATATTGTAAGCTCCAATGAGACCATGTTCAGCCAGTAACGGTAGCTCACTACCCGTGAACATGACAGCACATTACTGATAGCAGCTCACCATGTCAAACAAAACTTGTAAATAATTTTATATTACAAAAATGAAGATAAATAGTTGCAGAAATCAAACTTTTGAAAAACAATCATCATAGTGTACGCTGCAGACACATATTTAATCTTTAGCCTATATAGGTTTGCCCTCTATTATGTGAAGCCTAACATTTGTACTGTTCCTATAGTAATATTGCAGTGGCTTAGTGGTTAGCACTACTGCCCTCACTGTTCTCACAGCAAGACGGTCCTGGTTCTCTTCATCATGTACCTCATACCCCTATAGGTACAATCTTGTGCCACCATAATGGCCATATCCACTGCTACGCTGATGACACACAGCTCTACCCCTCCACCCAACCCACCTCTCCTATCTCCCCCCCTAAACTGCTTCCAAGACATCCAAAGCTGAATGAGAAGGATTCTCCTTAAGAAGTCAGTAAAAAAGAAGTCAGGCTCATCGACTCCAAACTAGGGATGGCACGATCCAGTTTTTTCAGTCCCGATATCCATACAGATGCCGGCAGTTTGGGTATCGGCCAATAGAGAGTACAGATCCGATTCCAGTGTTAAATTAAGTTTTAAATCAAGTTGCAATGTAAATGACAATCCCTCTCTATTTTAGGACTTGGATGGATTTTATAAACCTGCTGCTGATAGTGTGGCCTGGGTAGGTTAGACATGGCTGATGCTTGACAGTAGACCTATGCGTGTACATTCATTTAATTGGGTCAGCCCCAGGGATGGTTACAACTGTCCAATTGTCACCGATACCGATCCAGCTATTTAAGTCAGTATCAGACCGATTTCTGATCTCAGTATCGTATCGGTGCCATCCCTACTCCAAACCCACCCTATACAATCCCAACTTGAACATCTCCATATGATTTCCTGGCCCATTTGAATCTAATGGATAAACCGTCCCCCGCACAGCATTAATTCACCTCCACAATATGTAGGTAGGATCTGTCTGTTTCTCAAAAAATCCAACACTCAAATTCTTATCCATTCCTTGGTCACACTCTCACCGGTGTCTCCACCAACCACCAACCATTCCAAATGGCCCGCATCTCCACTGCCAGAATCCTCACCTGCGCTGCAGATCAACCAAACATATCACAGGATTCCTCATCAAACTTCATTGCAACACGGGAATGATTTCAAGGACACTTTACCTCACATATTCACAACTCTTCACAACCTGGCTACCTACCCCTCCAATCTTCTCCAAGTGCATGCCCCCCCGACTCCATCCATTCCTCTTCTGCTGATCTACCTGGCCCCCCTCCCCCATTCCACCTCTCCACCATGGGTGCCTGAGTCTTCAGATATTTAGTACCCAGGCTCTGGAATGCACTCCTCCCCATACACGACATGCAGACTCAGTTTCTTCCTTCTGTAGCTATTTTACAGGCTAGTTAATTATATAACAATTTACTATTGTTTTTAGTGTTTGTTATGTTTTAATTGATGTCATTGATGCACCAGTAGAGAATCTTGTTGTATACAGTCCAATGACAATACAATTTAATCTATTCATTCACAAAACACCCTTAAACACACACCTTTTCCAGGTAAACATTTAGCCTTGCTCTCCTATATGTCCCCCAGTTCCATAGCACTCTCTCTCTCTCTCTCTCTCTCTCCCCCCAATGTGCCTCTTATTATTACACTCTTTAGGCCATTTGTCAAATTATCTGTGTTCATACTGCACTTTTGATTTGTGTATGTGTAGGCCTGCAATTTGTGTGTTTAATGCCAGATGCCCCTGAGTGTCCCACAAAATTATTATTATTATAAATATTTTGGAGCTGGTAGGGGTCAGCAATCTTGCCCAGGTATACAAGTAGGTGGTACGTCCTGCTGATACAAGCCACTCCCACTTCCCATATGAGCAATCTTGTTGATACATGCAGTCATGGCTCTGTTGTTGGTGTTTACATTCTGGCTTATGCCTGTACAGTAGTTGAACAATTAAGTCCAACACTTAGACAGGGAGGCTGTTGCATAACGCACATGTCAGGAAACAATAAGTTTTTAATGCTCTGACCTGAACCCTGTCTGACGAGTGGATACACTTATGAACGTTTATAAACAAAAGTACATTTTATCTTACATTTTAAGTACAAATAACTTTACAGAAATTCAGGGTAGGAAAAGTTAAAACGACTGCTGTACATGATTTTGCAGCTGATAATTCTGAACCTGTCATTATACTACATTTCATTTTCTACCATCCTTGTGTATGGTGCATAATGTGACTTTACCAATGTTTTCCAGACTCATGAGCTGTCCCGTGATTGTAGGCAGAACCAGGGGCGTGGGGAATCCCTTCTGATTTAAGTAGCTCATGGCGTGGGTCTGGACATCCATTAGAGGAAGATTCTGACTGTCAGACGAGTTCATGATCTTGAGGATATACTCTGTTCCCTCCTCAGCCACAACATGGAAGTTCTGGTCGTAGTAACTGGGCAAGGTCTGGATCTCTGCTACTGTCAGTCGATACAGTCGCTCAATCATCTCTTTTGCCTGACAGCTGCTAAATTGTGGTTTGTCATTGACACCTCTATGATGATCTGCACATCAAACAGATATATTATTTGTCATGTGGCTTTTTAATTTAATTTATCTTCCACCACCAATCATAATTTCAAGACATTGCAGCAACACAAATTGAATACACATCATATAGACCAGACCCGCTGAATTATGGTAGAACTATTCCTAAAATACCAGTTACTTTCTGAGCTCAACCTTTATTCTTTCCAGTCTGAGAATTGCTTCCTCAATATTATTCATTTGTGCAGTAAGTGGCACCTGCCAAACAAAACTGCCTGTACAGTGTGTGCGCGCAAGGAGACAGACAGATTACATCCAACTTCTTCATGCGTTCATCCTGCCTCACCCCAATCACTCATTGTTAAATCTGCAAATCAACAACAGAGCCCCACCGATCTTGCCTGCAACTGTTTCTCTTTGACCAAGCTGTGACAGATATACGTTACTGCTCCCAGGACCTCCGGCGCACAGGGAGATTGTCCAGAGACCATGTTCACAATGCATCTTTAAAGAGGCGCCGTGTAATCCAGTGTTTCCCAACCCAGGTCCTGGTGACCCACTGTCCTGCAAGTTTAAAATGTCTCCCTGCTCCAACACACCTGATTCAAATGAAGGGCTCGTTATCAATATCTGCAAGCCTGATAATGAGCCATTCATTTGAATGCATAAAACATGCAGGTCAGTGCGTCCCCAGGACCAGGGTTGGGGAAACACTGGTATAGTGTATAGTTATAGTTATAGTTATAGTTATAGTGTATAGGGACATGAAAATGTCAGGCAATCAGCAAAACAAAGGTAAATCCAAAAGACAAACATAATCAAGGGACAAGCATACAGTACTTGAAGCACAAACAGGTAGGCAGGTTAAACAGGCTGGGAATGAAACAAGGTAACATAATAGACCTATCTACTTACACAGGGAAACACACAAATACACAAATGCTGATTAAGGAAACATCTGGAAGACAATTAAGAAATGGGCAGGGTTGGGTCAGGAATAAACAGAAATACGGTAGGTTAAACCAATTAGAAACCAGGAAGTAAAATAAGGGGTGGAAACAGTGTGTAAGAGAAAGAGGTGGACTGAACGTTCTGAACGTGTCCGCCCGCCCTTTCACATAGCAGGAAGGCCAAGTTTGACCTTACCACTGCACCCTCCACCGTACCCAGAGTCATGTACAAGAGAGTTGTGTCAACTCTGTTCACTCCACTGGACCATTTTTTAACAGCGATGGCGGATCATGGAACCTTAAAACAGTTCCCGGAAGTTAGCCGCTAACACTAAAAGTGCCCTATAAATTATATGGTAAATGTCAATCGATGCATTTATTGACTACCGGTATATCTCTTACGATTCTTCACTGATCCATAGCTCTAACTTATATTGGTACTAGATAATACGCAACACTGTTTTTTATTATATTTTCAGGAACAATTCATGGGGACTTGAATGGCCTGAATATCCTTGTCCAACCTGTGAGTGGGAGCTTAGAACTATCAGGCATCCTGGATGTTGGTTTCCTTAGCATGACTTGCTGTGTGTTTGAGGTAGCTATAGCAATAATGTACTTAATGCTGGAGAACCCAAATCCTCTGGACGTCGGGGGAGCCGTGTTAGGTGGCTGGGAGATGATCACGCCCCTCAATGAAGCAGAGAGGGACTCCCTTTATATCCTAGTGCTCTGCCGGTTCTGCCTGTCTCTGGTCATAGGCCGATACAATGCCTCAAAACATCCAGAGAACAGTAAGTATATTCTCGCCACATCCAGAAATGGGACTAAGGTTCTTACCTTACTGTGGGAGCTGGGTAAACTGGAAGTGTAAAATAAATGGTTCCAAGATGCCAGGGCTTACTCGCTTAACAGTTTGTGAGAATCTCAACAATGGTCAAAGATTATGTTGGAGCAGAGAGATCTTGAGGTGTACAGCATAATCCTGTTTTTGAAGCAAATTGTGAAGTAGTTCTGCTATAATGTAACCAAAATGATATTCATAGCTCTGGGAAGATTACATCTACTGGGAAAAAATGTCCAATTTATTCTGTTCTCACAAAAATTGTATATGAAAATTTGCCACATATAAAAAACAATTTCTGGTGAAATAAAAATTATTTTTACTTCATAAATTGTCACATCTTTAACATCTGTATTACTTCTGCCTTACATTATATTGTCTCACTTGTGGAAAAGCCAGCCATTTCTGCTTGCAGTATCAGATACTGTATTAAAAGTCATGCTGGATTTACAGATTTTTTCCTGTGCCAAAATACACCACTAGATGGCGCAGGCCTTCATTGCTCTACGGGATGTTTATGTTCTGTTTGTGTTGTATCGTGCTGCCTAAGTGAGCATTTGTGAAATGAATTCAGAGGTTTGACAGCCCCCACTGCTCCTTCCTTCGAGATGAGCTATGAGGGTGATTAGAGAGACTAACAGGCTGATGACGCTGGCTGGAATATCCTCAGATCATCAGAGAGCCGAAGTCACTTCAAAAAATATGTATGGTAGTCAATGGCGAAAATAAAAATTGTTTTAGATCCCGCTTGCTTTGTAACACGAAGTGCGCGAAGAAAACAAATGATTATGTGGTCTGTTGTAAATCCCTCCCCTCCCACATACATATGGAGGATGATCTTGTTTGGCAGGTGCCACCTACAAATAACTAGTATTGTGGAAGCAGCTCTCAGACTGAACAGAAGCTCAGTGAGCTCAGGAGGTAACTGGTATTTTAGGAATAGATCTACCATAATTCAGCGAATGATGGGTGAGTGTATTTAGTTTGTGTTGCTGCAATGTCTTAAAGGTATGATTGGTGGTGGTGGAAGAGAAGAAGACAATAAGCACATGACAAACCTGCTTGATGTGCAGATCATCATAGAGGTGTCAATGACAAACCACAATTTAGCAGCTGTCAGGCAACAGAGATGATTGAGCGACTGTATCGACTGACAGTAGCAGAGATCCAGACCTTACCCAGTTACTACGACCAGAACTTTCATGTTTTTTTTTCATGAGGAGGGAACCGAGTATATCCTCAAGATCATGAACTCGTCTGACAGTCAGAATCTTCCTCTAATGGATGTCCAGACCCACACCATGAGCTTCTTAAATCAGAAGGGATTCCCCACGCCCCTGGTTCTGCCAACGATCACGGGACAGCTCATGAGTCTGGAAAACATTGGTAAAGTCACATTATGCACACACTGTACAAGGATGGTAGAAAATGCCTGAACATCTGTACTGTAGGTGGCCAATGCTAAAGGTTATCATGGAATATGTGTGTTTGTGAAATACTTTGTCAATGACACCTCTGAGTCTGCATGTTGTATAGATTTACTGTATGGTGGGAGTGCATTCCAGAGCCTATACCAGAGCCATGTGAAGAGAGAGTTGTGTCATCT
>JAODUK010085812.1:3565-13565 GCA_027564635.1 Typhlichthys eigenmanni
TACATTAGTTGAGCAGAATATAGGTTTTATTATAATAATATCATAGTTTGTGGCTACACATTAGTTGAGCAGAATATGTGTTTGTATTATAATATTATCATAGTTTGTGTCTATACATTAGTTGAGCAGAATATATGTTTGTATTCTAATATTATCATAGCTATGATATACTGTAAGCTACATAAACTATTGCTTGTTGAAGCAGAGTCTCAGGAAGAACTAAAAGATTTAGAAAAACATGTAACTTTTGAATTCATCACCTTCGAAGGGTTTAACCCATTCACTTCTATTATAAGTGGGGTATATGGAATGACATGAAGGTTGGGGAATCACAGAATGGAAACTGATACAGTATGATGTAAACATCAAGACTCAGATAACATTGCATTCATATTGTATTTCTCTTCACCATTATAATCCCTGCACTGGTCATCACAATGCAACAGATGAAACGTTTGTGGAAATCTGTTTCTCTGCCAACTCTTTCTCCTGTCTTAACCCTGTTCTCCTCGACCCCCCTCTGTTTACATTCTCGTACAACCCCAGGAAACCATTTTTAAAGCAGTGCCACATATACAGGACACTGTGAGAGTGCGAGAGACATTCTGGCAGGGGGCTGCTTCACCATAAACACAGCTAAGCTTTAAAAGAATGGAAATGTGATTCCTTCTCAGCCAGTGGAGTAGAGCCAGACAGTGAAAGTTTTAAAGAGAACTATACTTCCAACTTGAACCTCATGGTTCTGACTTAAGACCCATCTAATAATTCAGTCTAGATTTGGGGTCGTTTTCAAAGGCTTTGCACCACCACATCTAGGCATGGGACGATATGAAAAATTAATCTCACCATTATCGTGGCCAAAATAACTGGGATAAATTATATTATCACGATTATTTATTAGAATATTACAATGACACTAAAACATACTGGATTCACTTTATCTTGCATTTAGTTATGACGCAAACAATTTTATTGTATCATCATGACACTGATAATACGTTGTGTGAGATTTTTTAAATTTTTTTTTTACTAGTATTTAAACAAATCCGATAAAATTTTTTATCTCACTATTAATTAAAAAAAAATATATATATATATATATATATTGCACTTTATTAGCTAGGCCATTACCTATTACACGTTATTAGCTAGACCATTACCTATTGCACTTTGTTTGACTATGTGGTAATAGGTATAATGACATTATGCTGCATTTGTTCTATTTAAAATATTGTTTGCTTATAATTGCAGGTGTATGACCTGTTCAACTACTGACAAATGTACTACATGTAAGTCGCTTTGGATAAAAGCGTCTGCCAAATGCCGTAAATGTAAAATGTAAATGTAAATGTATATGTGGGGGACACAATAGGCAAGCCGAGCCTTCAGCCATGGAGGTGATTAACTGGAAAGATGCAGGCTAATAAATAAATGAGTGAATCAATACAATTGGAATTTACAAGTGAGCTAGAATGCTTTTTTCCCCAAGTCACTTGTGAAAATACTTATACTGCATGTGAGGATATTCACTATTATCCTGATAATGGACATTCACGTCGATACGATTATTGTCAGCATTTTTATCGCGATAAACGATAATATCGTATATCGCTTCATCCCTAACTACATCCAAAACAAACTATATTCATCTCACAACCCCCCAACCATGTCAAGACCCATATGGCGTCCAGACCCCGACATTGACAACAACTATAAAGGCCGTACGTCTGAGTGCTGAGCCAGCATTGTGTTGGCTTTTGGTGTACTGCAGAGCACACCCTGTGCCATTCCTTCACCCTCTGATTACACCCTCAGCAACAACTGGTCCAAAATGTCCTGGTGAATGAATGGAACTGCTTGAATGAAGACAGCCTTGACTATATTTATTTGGGGCACATATCTGTGTTCAGCAGTTACAGCTAAATATTTACTTAATTCACCTTATCTACATTTAGTAAATGTACATGTAACCTGTACAGAACAGATGTATATGTGTAGGATGCCTTCCACATGTGGATTATTGGGTTTACATGCTCATGTAATAGAGTGAAATAATGTACATTGCAGCATTACACACACACGTGCACATACACAGACTTATGTATTATGTGGTAAACCTTAATGTGAAGACCTCCGTTCAGCTCGGGAGAGAATCATTGGCGGCTAACAAGCAGATCAGTGCAACCAAAATGGATGGAGCATAATAATTACATTGTCCACTTAAACACAGTCCTGCAAACACACTGTTTATACCTCGTGTTCCAGCAGCACGTCTTTTTCAATAAACAACCTGCCACCATGATTTATCACGGCAGTTGCAGTTAGCTAGCAGTGCACTCTCTCTCCCTCTCTCTCTCTCTCTGTCTCTCTCTCTCTTTCTCCTCCTCTCTCTCTCCCTATCTCTCTCTCTTACTCTCTTTCTCTTTCTCTTTTTGTCCTGTCTATCTTCGTCTCTGTATCTTCCTCTCTGTTGTATTTTCTTCTTCATGTAATTCACTTTTAGATAGCTTGCTTGGCTATGTTTTATCAGTGATAATAATAATAATAATCTTTATTTATATTATATAAAATTATATAAATAATATTTATATAGCACTTTTCCTACATAATTGCAGCTCAATGTGCTTTATAGAGAGGGCATACATGCACAATCGTGCTTCCCATAAACAAATACAGAAGTACAGAAAAACAACATTAATAAAAATAGTTAAAGGAATCAGATTAAAGAAATATAATACAAATTAAATCATATGTTAAAAAAAAGGCATTTTCCTGTTTGTTGCTATGGCAGAATGTCAGCACCATGTGTATAGCACCATGCTAATCTGGTGGAGGAAGTGCCAGGTGTTTATTCAAGTAGCCGTTATCATAATTAAACATGTATTTTATTGGTTATATCCGCTTGTACCCACTAACCTCAGTGTAGGAACTACCAAGACACCCTCCTTGTACGCATACGAGGGTGCTGTAGCCTCAGATACACAGATAATAATAAAAATGATTGTAACTCCTCGAAACAACATAACAAGTTTAAAATGTAACTGCGCCCTAAAATGTGTTTTTTGAGCTGTACACGAAGTAATAGGATTGATCTGTGGAGCATTTTATGGGCTGAAAACAGAACTACATGTCATATACGTAAAAATCGCCCCATGACCTGGCTGCTTTTCATTGGTACACTTAGTACGCTCATATGTCATCATATTCAAATTCTAACATTATTAATGGTAATGTATTGGGGGGGTCCCCCCGAACCCCCCAATACAGTGAGACTGCACATTTTGGAGTGGCCTTTTATTGTGGCCAGCCTAAGGCACACCTGTGCTATGCTGTCTGATATGCATCTTGATGTGCCACACCTGTGAGGTGGATGGATTCTCTCAGCAAAGGAGACCTGCTCACTAACACAGATTTAGACAGATGTGTCAACAATATCTGAGAGAAACAGACCTTTTCTGTACATAGATAAAGTATTAGATCTTTGAGTTCAGCTCATGATGAATGGGAGCAAAAACAAAAGTGTTGCGTTTATAATTATGTTCAGTGTATATAAGGAAGTATGTAAGCTGTCCTACAGCATTCAGAATAACAGAATAGAATAGAGTCAGTCACCACCCTTCTTCCACAAGTGACCCACGCTTCACCTCTTAAAGGCAGAGTCAGTTATTCTCGACAGCGCTTGCTAGCATCGAGCTCAAATATAACAATGTTCCCCCACAGCGCCCCGCCACACATTGAAACACATTGTGAAGCAAAGTGTAGTACAACGGCCTGTGAGCGGTGTTCGCCACTTTTTATATGTTCCTATTTACGTAGCCAGGGCTGTGTAGACATATCACACGATTTTGTCAACAAGCACAGAGAACGGTAAGATAGCGAAATGTGAGGAGATGTTTGGTGAATTTGACAAAAAGTGTATTATCTTACAATTATCTTGCAATAACTGACTATACCTTTAGGAACCCACCTTGATATCTACCACTGACCTCTCAGCATAGCTACCCAAAAAAGAATACATTCATGCTCTATAGGACGGACTCTTATTAACTATTTTCTTGTATTTAAACAGTTAGCAATTATTTTGAGGACTTAATGGTTAGTTAATGGGTAGTGTATGTTTGGTAATGGATATTTAGCCAGAATGACGTGATGTCATTATACTAACAGAATGTTGTTTCATCATAATGACTGGTGTATGCATGTATGTATGTATTCATCTATTGACAAATGCTTTTATTCTAAGTGCTGTATGCTTTTACAAGCTCTATAAAGCTAGTTTTATAGAGCTCATATATTTAAAGAGTATATTTCTTTAGAATGTTAGTGTTATATTTCCATTATATTCGGTTAGGACAAATCTTTCATATTCTTAAATCGACATATATTGTAAAATGCATCTTCAAAGGAATTCAATCACTGTTTTATGCTTTTCTTAGGACCATATAAGTCTGTCTGTCTGTCTGTCTGTCTGTCTATCTACCAGCCTGCCTGTCCAACTGTCTCTCTATAGCTCGCTCTTGGTGGTCCAGTCCGTTGAATGATGTTTGATGTTCAGTCATTACCAAAATCATATTATGCTGTATATGTAGAGCTACTGTATGGGCCCTGTGTGTGTGTGTGTGTGTGCGCGTGTGTGTGTGTGTGTGTGTGTGTGTGTGTGTGTGTGTGTGTGTGTGTGCATTCGACTGTCTCATCTTAAGGGCAATCTAATTATGCTGACCCCTGGGCACACAGCACAGTACCAGAACTGCCACTGACCCCTTCAGTTCATTGTGGTGTTCATAATGATGGTCATGAAGGATACTTTGAAATGACATCTCATGGCTGCACACACAGTAGGAGCTTTGACAACCAGTCTAAAAGCCACCCAGTTCACTCATTAATAGAAGGAAGCTGTTCTTGATGACACTAAGGGCCTGTGTCCACCAAAGCGCCTTTTTAGCGCTGAGAGCGCCTATTTTCAATACGAAACCTATGTGGCGGTGAAACAACGTCTTTTGCGCTGCACTCGCTGCGCTTTCAATGTCGGGTTTTTTGTGTTGCCTAGCAGCAAGCGCCGGAGAGAATGGCGCTGAAAACGAGGTTGTGGACACTGTCGGCGCAGTAAGGCCCTAACAGTAATGGCAGCAGGCAGCAAACTGCACAAACCCAAGAGAGCCAATTAAAAAGAAGATGTCACTGTTGTCTCCGCCCTAACAGGTGTACAAGAAATTGTGCTGTCAATCAGGTGTGGCCTGTACAACAAGCTCCGACAGTCCATTGACGATATAACCAATGGATATGACCAGCAACATTGTTATGGGATCAGGGTTTTCCAAAAATCTTTTAATATGTTCCGTATAAAATGTTTATTTTAACTGGATTCCGGATGCCTATAATATTTTGAAAGCCCATATCCAGTTAGGTAGAGTCGGCTATTGCAAGCTCTGTTATGTCCATGGCTCAAATAAACATTTATCAACTCTAAAGCAGGAAAGCCACTAATCCAACTGTCCGACATTGACACTGCATGACATTTTTGCATTTTGCTGCATGAAAATATTCATTTCATTAAGAAATATTTCTGTTTTAAATTAAAGAAGGAAATATGCTTTAAACTGAACTACTAGATTTAAAATAAAGACTTGATTTCTTTTGAGAAACAGTGGAAGTCAGTGCAGGATGAAAACTGTTACTGTAGTTTATGGTTTCTCCCAAACCACGAAAGAAGAGAATCAGAGGGTAATAATCACAGCTCCATGCGGAGAGCAAGGCTCGCGAGGCTAACTCTGTTTGACCCTGTGATTCACTCAGCTGTAGCTTGACAACTCAATTAGCTCCTATCTTTAGGCGTCTGTCTGTGTGTGTCCTGTCTCCAACGTCGCCCCAGGGATGTTGTTGCTGCTTCATTAGGCCACGAAAGAGTCGCCAGACCACCACCGCACGCACACACACACACACACACACTCCAGACCACACCACGCATACACACACACACACACACACTACACATTATTGTTTTGTAATAGAGCAGTGCAGAGCATGTAAGTGTATTATGTCTTTGACATATAATGACTTATGCCACTAAAAGCCTCCTTATTGGTCCACTTATTCCACAAAGTTAGACTTGGTGTGTGTGTGTGTGTGTGTGTGTGTGTGTGTGTGTGTGTGTGTGTGTGTGTTGCAGTTTATTTTTCTAGTATTGTCAAATCAAGAAATGTGCGTGCTTTGCTCCTGTGATAGTGTTTTATTAATGCAGCGGCATTTAGACTTTAGACAAATCAGAAGAAATCCATTGTATAACATGACATATTGACACATAATACAACCAGCTTCAAGCTATGATCTGAAACCCTGAATCTACAAAGCTTACATTAACTTAATATTAAACATTTCTTAACCCTAAATAGAGGCGTGGCGTGTGGTAGAATCCAGAATATGTGAGAGTGCGAGAAACATATTTAGCAGCAACAGTCAACATACTGAGGCATTGTTTGTTTTATGAAGGAAATGCTAAATGTAATTTTGTAGATTTGACTTTACCGTTATGTAAAAAATACAGTAAAGGTCTTTAATTAGTGGGCGTACTTAAAAACAACATGCAGTATTCCTTCAATAAAGCCTATTTGTATGTTTAATGTGTGATACACTGAGCTCAGCGTGGAGAAAAGCAGGTGGGTTGTGGGTTTAATTAATCTCCAAGTCCTTCTGGAATCTCAACCCAGCTCTGAGACATTCTTGGAGCCAGACTGATAAGTGCCTCATATCTGTCACTTGCACTGATAACACACACACAAACACACACACACACACACGCACACACACGCGCACACACGCGCACACACACACGCACACACACACATCAGTGACCTGAGAGGTTCAATGGGTGTAAAAATAGACTTATCAAAACAATATCATCCATTTTCCATTTGCTACTATGTTGGTCTAACAGTCCTTCGAGTTCAATGAACACTTCCGTGTAGTTATGAACTAGTGAGGCTTCTATGAAATGATCAAGGCAGAGAGAGCAGAAAGAAGGTGCTATAGTCTCTGTGTTTCTGTTTTTTCTTTTACTAAAATTGAGCCCTTTTCATGTTTATCACTGAAAATGTACCACACTTCAGTAAGTGTGCGTGTGTGTGTGTGCGTGTGTACGAGCGCACGTGCGCATGTGTGTGTGCGTGCGTGTGTGTGCGTCTGCCGCCAAGTCCCCACTTGGGTCAGGGTCTTTTGCAGAGAGAGAAAATAGATCCTGAAAGCTTGCTAATAGCTTAAAGCTGTCCACACATGGAGCAGTAGTACTGGTAGCTTTATTCATGTAATTGTGTCTCCAGTTTGTTTGTGTGTCACACAATGCCTGCCCCATACATTTCATTGGACACCACAAGTTTTGGACAGCCAATAAGGTTTCTGTTAGCATCAGGCCGTAGCGGTAATATTGAGATATTTACAAGAATAGGTGATTCCTGGACTTCACGTTCCAGTGTGTCTTCCAGGTCTGTTGTGGGTGAGGATGGGGATTTGCTGTATTTACTGGTTTAGAAATAATCTTACGATAAGAAACAATTTGATTCACATTTCGCAACTGTCAGGGAAAGCTTTTTAATCAGACGTTTCCCTTTTAGTGTGTTTCACAACCATCAAAATCTTTTAGTGTTATTTGTTAAGCAGTTATTAGTTACAATATATATTTGTGCTAAATCTCTCTCTCTCTCTCTCTCTCTCTCTCTCTCTCTCTCTCTCTCTCTCTCTCTCACACACACACACAAACACGATTCAGACGTTTCTCCCACACAGACCTATCTCGATGGAAGGGGAGGAAAATAGAGATTATGGAGTGATAGAGGGAGAGATGACTGATGCTGAAAAGCGCTTGGTGTTGCATCATGGGTCAGTTTGTTAATGGATGATTTGGCAGTAAGACTTATTATTAGTGCATTAGCGTTCAGTATTCATTTAATCTGTCTGTCTCATATCCTTTTTTGCTCCGTCTACCTTAATTACAAATTTTTTTTTAAAGTGAAATGTCAGTGATACTTAAAAAAGTAGAGTTAAAGGTACTGTGTAGGATTTGAGGGTTGCAATGAGAGAACTGCTCTCTCCCTCCAAACCTGTAGCTACTAGTGATTGACAGGAAAGGTAGATTTTACATTTCAGTTTGACTTCGCCGCGAGAATCAGTTTGGGGAGTCTTGAAACCATGTCGACTGAGACCGAGTAAAAACCGAACGTGCTAATCAGCGTTGTACTTGTTTTGATAGCTACGGGCGTGGTTTAGGTACGGTAGCCTTCAGCTTTTATTTTCACTTCACCGCAAGAACCAGTCTGGAGAGCTTGTAAATCGTGGTGTTTCAGGCCGGTAAATCTTGCGTGTGGCCAATCAGTGGTTTGGTTGTGGTTTAGCTATGGGCGTGGTTTAGATCTGACGAAGGCGACTTGAAAACAACTGGAGTCAAAAACGCCTAGAGATGATACAATATAGCATCAGTTGTATTAGAATTTAATAGAAGAGAAGGCTTTTCTCTGTGTAAAATATGTTTTCGCTCTTCACACACTTTTCTACTACAAGAGTGGAAAACAACAGACTGCTGGCTCACAGGTTCATCCAATCACATGCAAAGTATTTTTTTGAAAGCGCCTGCCCTCTTCAAACAGTTTCAATGGATGACTACCCAGATGGACGTGTCTTACAGTACCAGACACAGATATCTGGTGTGTCAGGTTATGATTTAGGTGTGACGACAGCGAAAGATATTTGAAAACAACTTGAAAACCACAATGACGGACATGTTTGTGAACTGAAACTCTTTATCCAGCATCCACATGTCTCTGCCAAGCGGGAATCTCCGTTGCTGAGATATTAATACAATGTTGTAACGACCTGGCTCAAGGGCCGTAAACTAAACAAACACACAACTATAAACTAACAGAATAACATATATTGAGGTGTGAATGTCTATGGTGACGTCACAGAGGGTCTGTCCATTTATATACAGTCTATGTGTTGTGTGCGTAGGAGTACTGGAATATTTTTTCAGCACGCACAGAGAACGGTAAGATAGCGGAACACAACAAGATATTTGGTGAATTTGACTAAAACTTTATTAGCTTACAATTGCTGACTATACCATTAATTATTTATAATCGCTTCAGAGGCATGTCTAACAGTCAGGCAGCATTTCGCTGTATGACCAGCGATGACCACCTTACCAGCCAGAGGCTCGACTACCCCCATGTACCCTCTTCCCCCCTCTCCCCCACCCCATTTAGAGGCTTAGTGAATGCAGGCTATTCCAGCATGGGCTACCTTCAGTCTATAACTCTAGCTCAAACTGCTAGTAATGTCAAAGCACCTTTTTACAGCTAATGTTCTTCCTGAGGAAGCAGTAGACCTCCGAGAAGACAGATAAAATGTCATCTTTGGAGGAGCTAATGAAGCTGTTTTTATGAGGAGCTCAGGGAACCGCAGGACCCTCAGCTTGAGTGGAGGAGACATGTGACCAATGCAAGGCCATGCCGCTATTACAGCCTGTCTGGATAATCAGGATAACAGCCCACAAGAGACCTAGCCCTAATATACCGGCACATAGGTACACACTCACACACATGCACCTTTGCCTCACGCAAGATATGATGATCTGTTTGTTATCATTATAGCATAAACACGATACACACCATTGGTAAAGTGCACATTGTTTTACATTTCAAAACTTAAACTGTACTACTCTGCTATAAGGAGTCCTGAAACCAATGTTGTTTAACAGGCTTAAAGGCTTGGTCAGTCATTCTTGCTAACTTCGAGCTCAAATCAGTATAGTATCGCTCCGCGGTCCTCCGCGATGGCGCCTCACACATGGAAATGCATTGTGAAGCAAAGCGTAGCGCTACGGCTTTGTTGATACGAGCGGTGTTCTGCAGTTTGTTTATGCTCCTATTTACAGAGCCAGGGCTGCGTGGAAGTATCTTTAGTAACGGAGATATTTGGTGAGTTTGACAAAAAGTGTGTTAGCTTACATTTAGCT